>JAAAKE020107708.1:0-15931 GCA_010014785.2 Anisolabis maritima
CTCTACAACTTGAGCAAAATCACCATTGATTGCTAAAGCAATTTTTCTTGATGGAACAAATGGCGAAAAATGTTGCGGGTTTATAAGAAAATTAAAAAACCTGGACTGCATTCACTAATCATTTAATTTTTAGCTAGATACTCATGCAGCTCGAGCCTCTAAGTTTTTGAATAAAATCGGCCATGGGGTACTAATACTTTACTGTTGTACTTTTTTAGTTTTTTTTCTATTTACTCAATATTTGTTCTAACGATTTTCATTAAAGTTCATAATAATTTATTATCTTTGAAATGTATAATATTAACCCTTATCCGTCCCAAACCTACTTTATTGTTGTACGTTTTTGAGTTTTTTGTTATTTTCTCTCAAACTACCCTAACGATTTTGATTAAAATTCATATATCAATTATTTATTAGATGATCTTTAAAATGTATTATCCGCCTAAAATTGTCTGGGGCCCACTTTACTGTTTACTCTTTTTAGCTATTTTCGATGTTCTCTTAAACTAATCTAACCAAATGGATAAAATTGGCATTAAACTGCTACCTAGGGGCCCAACACAAAAAATCTGGTGCGACAGCACATCACTCAGCTTTCCTTACCTTACCTAGAGAAAGTTGTATGATGTGGGTTTATTACAGCAGATTTTAATATTTCAATTGTTTATTTCTAATCTCTCTTCTGGACTCAGCTCTCAGAGGCACACACTTGGTGATACATAGGTGGCGACTACAAGTTATCTGAACTAAGACTTGTAGTTTTTCTCTTTATATAGTTATATATAGTCATCTCAGCCTATCATATGGCAATAGGCTGTGCGCGGATATGCGACCGTGGAAAGTGGATGATCCCTGGTTCAAGGCAGAGACTGCCCAGTCAAAACAATCATCTCTTACTTTCTAAAAGAAAAAAAAATGAAGCTAAGGCATTAGAGGGGGAAACAGTCCATCATTAAATTAAATTTTATTTTTAAGATATCAATAAAATCTCATAAATATACAAATTATATGACAAATATTTATTAAATATCCTTCTTTAGTCCTAGGCCCTTGTAGTTTAATTTATATAAACCTCCATTTCTGAAACGTCTCCCCCCTTTCCCCCTTTTTTGAATTTTTGAATTGGTGAAGTGACCTTGGAGTCTTTTCCTCTCCTATCCTAGAACATGCATGGAGTCCATTGAAATATACAGGGCGTACAGTTGGCGTAGTTGTGTGGGTCAAGGAGCAACAGCGGGGAAGAGTCAAGCCTCTCCCCACCAGTTGCTTTCCTTTCACTATCTCCTTCTCTCTGGTGATTATGGCTGCCTATCAACAGGCGGTTCCAAACTATTCTCAGGCTTTTTACAAACAATATGTACGCCTTTTCAAAAATTTTAATTCTATTAATAATATTAAATTTCAATAATAATTGATAAATGAAAACCGATTAATTTCTCATTATACATAATATTTCTTTAAAACAGCGGATCCCAAACCTTTTTGGTCCATGGACCGCCAAACGATGTAAAATATTTTCGCGGACCCTTAAGGTAAAATAACGAAAAATAAACTTTTACATTGAACAAGTACAAACTGAAATAAATAATATCCATCCATAATAATAATAATAACAAGCATAAAAATTTGAAGCGTTTGTGACAAAATAAATTAGTAATAAATCATATTCCATATTTACATTAAATTTTTTAAATGTTATTTCTCTGCCGGTAAAAATTTCTTGCACAGGTCCAAGAACCAACTCTAGAGAACATATACTTTAAAATTTCAGATACTTTTTTTGTGAATGATATAAGGTTATTAGCCAATAGGATTGATCTCTATCTTAAATTTACTTGTGTGATAAAAAGAGAAAATGACTTGTGCGTTTCGCATGAAATTTTTTAATATTATAACCTTTTATATATTAGCATTTAAGAGAAAGTGGGGAATATTTTTTTTAAAAGTAAAATATTGTATTTTTCTCTAATTGTCCGATTAATTAAATCAAGGTCGAACCAATGGAGCCCCCCATATTTTTCTTAATGGTCGGTTTATTGAGTGAGTCAAATGACGGCTAACGATGGCCTTCCTGCCTGGACTGTGCAATCGAGCAATTGCGCCAATCTAAATCTAATTCTAAGAGGTTATTCTTATTCTGATTATACAAACTTACTTACCTCTTCTCTCACAGCCTCTTTGAATGCCTATATAAAACCTAAGACGAAGGGGGACTTGAGCCTCATCTTTTATCCTATTTTGCCTCTAATGTCAAACTCAAAAAACTATTTTCTCTTTAGAATCTGCCCTTTTATCTATTATTAACAAAAAATAATTATTAGGTAGGCAAGTTCGCAAAAATGAGCGGGTAGAGTGGCATATGCCTAGCCACCAAAAGGGCTTAGAAAAATACCCTCTCAATCCGACTTCCAGCTCTAACTTAGTCCCCATCCCGTGGCTGTGGTCACTATTGATAAACAAGGGATATGGGTTCCCAGGCAATTCAATCGAAATTTAATTATACCATTTGATCTAAATAAATAAGCCTGGAAAATTTTTATCGTAAATAATAGACAATTAAATTGTTTAAAATCTATCTAGCCGGTCGAAAAGACTAAAAATATATATTTATATATACAATAACTTATCTATTTTTCCGAGATATGTAAAAAGGAAGGAAGTCAGCCAATAGGGTAGCTTCTATCGAAATAAAACTCCCAAAATATGAAACGTTTCGGTTTTAAATATAAAATGCATTATATAATTAAAGCCATATTTTAGGAGTTTTATTTCAATAGAAGCTACCCTACTGGCTGACTTCCTCCCTTCTCACATATATCTGATTATGTACAGCGACCCATTTTATCGGGAAGATTTTCTATTTTGACCTTTTATTGGCCTGAAGAAGACAGAAAAATTTTTCAATAAAATCCAAAAGGAAATCAAATAAGAGTCTTTTATTAAAAAAAATAATTTTCAGGCAACGCTTACAAATTTGTAACTTCTTCAAGGTCAATTTAAAAATATCGTAATTGATAAAAAACACAATTAATATCAATTAGAAGTTTCGTAACGAACCGTTGCCTGAAAATTATTTTTTTTTAATAAAAAGCTCTTATTTGATTTCCTTTTGAATTTTATTGACATAATCTCCAGGCTTAAACAGTAAGGAACCTAGACATAAGACTTATACAGGTATAACTCCCAGGCGTGAAGAGAGAAAGAGAAAGAAAATATCTAATTTTCTTTATAGATTAATACGCTCTCTGTCTGTAAAATAAGGAACTAAATCACTACAACTTGTTGAATTCATATTAATTAATTAATATTAACACCCGTCCTGAAACTAGTTCAGGAGTCCTGGTAAGAGTATTTTATATATTGTAGAAATAATCATGTTTCATTTATATCATAATGGATAAAAGCCATTTTTTCTAATCCTTCATTTAGTCCGTGTTAAGTATCCTCCTTCCAAACACCAATTCATCTCTTGAACATCAAACAGTATCCTTTATTTCCGAATTTTTGACCTTAAATAATTATAAAAATTAAATATTCATTAAAAATCACGATTTCTGCAATGTGAAAACACATATATGAGCAATGCCGGATCCTGACTTTTTTGGATTACACATTTTCTATTTTTTTGGATATGGAGGCATAAGGTCCAAAAAGTGCTTCGTTGTGTTGAGGTTCGATTTGGAAGATTGGAGTTTGGTCAATCTTTAAACTTTTTTGTATTACTAGAATTTAGCTATTTATTCATATGATGATTTCATTAATTGATTTTTTTCGAATTATTTGTTTTTTTTTCGGGCTTTGTTGCACCCTCTTTTTGTTAATTTGCGCCCGACTTAAATAAATAAATATGGGATGTAATCCATCACACCCAATCTCTCATATATTTGGTCAGTCTATTTCGCCCTCTGAGGCTATTTGGACTCGGTCCATATTTATTTTAATTAATTAATTGGTAGGTAAATAAATTTTATCGCTTAGGACGAGAAACAAACCACTGACCCTTAGATTACGAAACAAAATCTTTGCCTCGGCTCTAAGAGACCGAACTAAACATGATGTGAGAAGGAGGAGGCATTTTTTCTTTTAGGTTATTAATAAGTCAATCCAGGAAGGATAAGATTAATGTATGTGATTAAAATAAAAATGGATTTTAAAAATAAAATCTTTATTTCTTTAATTTCTTTAAATTTTAAATAAAAAAATTTCCCTAAACTAAAAATTATTGATTGGCATGTTAACCACTATTTCGGAAAATTTTTCGCCAGCTCCACATACGTCTTTGACTCCACTTACTGGAAAAAAAATTAAAAAATTAATGAAAACTTTAATAATTAATTAATAAATAAAATTTCTGATTAATTAATTAATAAGAAAAATTTCCAAGTGTGACTGATGGTTCGCTTATATAAATATTAATATTATTCCATTTCCCCTAAATTGCCACCCTCAGTTTGTAAATCCGACTTATTCTAAATTTTTTAAACCCACTAAAATTGCATTAAGCAATAGCCACTTTAGAGTATGAATTTCATTTTACTTTCTCATTTCTATTAAGTTTTGCAATCGCAAAAAAAATCGATATCGAGATTTCAACGAAAATACACGTTTTTTTTTATATTTTAAAACTCACTTTTGCTCTTCATCTCATCGATGGCTGCTTGGCATGTTGCTTTTGCCGGGCCATTTAAATTCTTTAAAATATCATCGAACGTAGCCTGGTTAAATTCACCTTGAGCATTTATCTGAACAAATAAATTTATCATAAACTTAAATTTTTATTAATATTTAATAAAATAATTTACCATTCCAGCTTCATGCATGATACAGCCAAGGAAACACTATTAAAAAAATATTAATGAATGAAAGTAATAAAATTATTTTGAATTTAATAAACCCTATTAATACTTATTTTTATTACTTACGTTGATTTTTTTGTTGGTTTTTTTAGTATTCAGGAATTCTTTATAAATATCTGAATAAATTTAATTAATTGAAATGATTATTAAACCAATAATATTTATAATAATGATAGTTATAACAATTAACAAACCCATGGTCATTTGAGTCTCAGGCCCACATTTCTCCAATTTCTTTTGTTCTAAAAGTTTTAAATCTCCGCAAGGTTCGGGGATCGAAGCAGTAGGTTGGCCCTAAAAATTAAATTTTATTATACACCTTTAATAGGGTGTTCAAATTCTTATGTGGGAAATATTGAGCCAGGCACTTTTTTTTGGGTCAAAGCAAAATTTAAAAAAATCTTCCTGAACTCTGAAGTAATGACAAAACTCGCTCATCTTCGGGTTCCCTTAAGATCTATTAAATTTATTTAAATGGATTTCCGTTAGAGCAGACGTAAAGCTCTTACTTAATGATCTCAGTCAGCTCACCTCCCGTTCTTTATTTAAATATATTGGCTACCAATTGGTTTAAAAAATGATGAAACCGGTGATCCGTTTCTAAAATTTATAATAATAATGATAATCACGTGAAATGAAAATTATTTATTATATATCCACTATGTCTTTATGGTTTTAGAATATAAATAAATAAATGATACTATCCAAATATTTTGATTTTTATTATCAATTTATTACTTATCCACAAAACAATGCCCCCCCCCCATTATTTTTTTAAATATTAAAAAATTTGACATTAAAATTTAAAATTTAAAAAATCAACTCTACCACTTTGAGTTCTAAAAACGAATTTTATTGTGGAATTGCAAAATTTCATTAACGTAAGTAACTGCAGCAAGTTCCACACAACACCCAACCGATATATACCAAATTCATTTTTTTTTAGTCATCGGACATCATTTAAACTCTGTCCTTATTTATTTATATAAATTGGTAGCCAATATAATATTAAAACATTTTTGTCGCTCAGGACGGTACCTCTGCGCCAAGGCACAGGGCCAAATACATAAAAATTATTGTAAAATTTAATAAAATAATAATGATAATATATTAAAATAAATAAATAAAAACTTACTAATACACAAGAGAGAAGAGCAGAGAGAGCCAAGAGCACCAATGATTTAATAAACATGTTTGTTGGATTGGAAGTGTGATTTTGTTATTGGTTGGGACTGATGTGATTTAGTGCTAATCTGAACAGTTTATATATAGGACAGTTCAAAAGCGTAGAAGGTAATCATTAAGGAAATATAATAGTATTTATTTAAAAATTTTTCATTGTAAATCATACTGACAATGATATATTTTTTATAAATTATTATTACTTTCCTGTTGAAATCTCCAATTTAAGATTGTTACACAATGATTAATAAATCAATATTAATTGTTGACACTCCTATCCGAATTCAATTTAAGTTATATAAAGCAAAAAAAAAAATTGTTACAAATTAAGAAATTATTGAAATTATTCAATATAATGGGAATTTTTTTTAATTTAATTTTTAGTATATATATACTACTATATGATTTTTTTTCGTCAAATGTGATAAATAATTTAATTTTGATTATTTATTATTTATTTACTTCTTCATTTTCTTTTTCTTAGAAGGAATGGTGCCTCTTTTTGCTGTCACTCAGTGGAACTCCTGCCAAGAAAATAAAAATATAATCAGTTACATAACTAGAGCTTGGTCACCACCGGTATCTAATCTAGAGGTTGTGGGTTCGATTATTATTATTTAGGTTTTTTGTGATTTTGATCAAATTGGCTGTGTATATAATAAATTAGATAATGTCTAAGGTGTATTAATCATTTTCCACCACAATCTTGGTGGTACCGCCAATTTAAAGTGCGAGTCATAGCAAATTCTCATTTATTAATAAAAATAAATTCAAGTTGACTGTACAATGAATGACTACCTATGGCAAAAAATCTGGTGCGACATTACATCACTCAGCTTTCCTTACCTTAGGTAAGAGAAAGTTGTGTTATGTCCTTTTAGTCACACCAGATTTTTTAAAAACACGATAATACATTTTGTTCCATCCCCCCCCCCCCATGTCTTTTTTTCCGATGAAAGTATGAAGTCGCAACAAAAACGACGGTAGATGTTAAAAAAATGGAATAGAAAATTGTTCTCTTTTTGCCATTTTTCTTTTTCCTTTTTTTAACAAATTTATAATTAGTTGAGTGGTTTTGCCGCTAGAGTGTGCACGAATACCAATTAACTTCTACTTAAATGTATATTGAGATTTAATTAATGAACTACTTTTATGATGACGTAATCAATCACATTCTCTCGTTCTCTGTCCCTCAGTTGAAGTAGTTCTTCTGGCTTCTTTGTTGATGGTGGGGGTGTTGGAAGGTAGGGAGAAAAAGAAGGAGGAGGCGATGAAGGGGAAGGGCGAGAGTTGGCCATCGGCTTTCCTTTAACCAAGACAAGACACTCGCCGGTCGACCGATCTCTCGACTCGACTCTCTTAACGCCCCGTACGAAAATAAATAATCTTCCTTGATCATCCTCCTCCTTCTCCTTCGTGTGGTGGTGATGACAGTGAATCAGGTGTGCAGTGCCATTGTTGTGTGTCCATTTGAAATCATCAAATAACTCTATCTGGTGTGTAACATATCAGATTTTGAATCGGCAACATGTTAAATTGCACAGATTCTGGATGCTCGGCTCACCATCATCATCATGTGCATTATTATCAACACATCTTGTTACAACATCATTTGCAGGATCATCGGGGACAACACCACGGTATGATCATCATTTATAGTTATTCTATGGAGAAGGAAATCAGGACGGAAGTTTCGGGATCAGGAAAAATATATACAGCCAGAGGCACTTGTAAAAAGAGGATTTTGTAAAATCTTAAAAATAAATGAGAGAAGGAAGTTGTATCATGGAATTAATAATTCGCCAGTTCTCATGTGTACACATAATTAATTTACAATAACAGATCTTCAAGGAATTTTATTTATAAAGATTTTCTATTAACAAAAAGGTTGAGGAATTTAAGAATACTTACTTCATTCATTGTTGATTATGTTCCAACAAAAACAAAAAATTTTTTTCCAAGGGACAAGTCCCATCACATGGATCCACTGTCCACCAAGAATTATTGATTTATTATGAATTAAAAATGTTTAATATAAAATTATTTAATTATACTCGTTGGGTTGGCTTTTTTTAATTATTAAATATTTATTTACTGGATCCATATACAGATATTTGGACATCCATACCTTTTAGGAACAGTAGTGAGTGATTTATTTACAAGTTGATTGATATATATTCTAAGAGAATTATTTGTATGGGCTAATTGGAACATTTTTTGTCAACCCAATGCAATTTTTGTTTCCATAAATGCCTTATTTCATTCGAAATAAATTAAATAGTGAAAAGGGTTTGTGGACGAGAACTTAACTAGTTTTCTTCCCAAATAAACCCTTTATTTATATATATATAAATTTTTGGATAGCTCCTCTTGTCACTGGTGCTGACAATTATTTTAATTTTATTATTTAACAATACATTACTTTTAAGACATCACGTCCGATTTACCGTTTTATTTCCCAGTCATTTCGATTAATATTTTAGACCAGAGGTACTCTGGGCTTTATAAATAAATTCAGATAGGTTCTCTTTCAAGAGATGATTGAAACATTTATTTAAACAAAAGAAGGATAGTTTAAAATTTTCATATTTCGTTCGACGAGTGGCTGTAAGAAAAAAGATGTCTTCGCTAACAACGCAGGCTTTGGTTAACGAACTCTGATTATGTGCTGGTTTTTTAATGCCTCTCGTTCCGTGTTGGTTTGCTCGCGCCCCGGTAATTACCTTCTTTAACCAAAATACGACTGTATTTCAAAAAAAAAAAAGGTTTTTAAACATGCAAAATAAATAACAAAGACTTGATCTCATCCTTCCAAACGTCGCAGTTTGTTTTTCTCATTATAACTATTTTAAGATTGATTTCTTGATCATAACCTATTCAATTTTTATATAATATACTAGAAAAGATACATAAATAATAAATATATAATAATAAAATAATATAGAATTCCCAGAAGGTGCATAAATTTGTTCGATTTTGCTCGTTTCATTTGTTAACTTCTATGGAGATTTAACTACTGCACATGTGTGATCCAGCAAGTAAAAACGATCGAATTTATGCATCCCATGTTATTTAATCGGTACATATTATTATTAAAAAGAAGCGATGATCATGAGGGCATCTTTTGGCCTTCACACTTTGAGTGGGAATTTTGGACTTCGCAGAACGGAAAATTATTAAAATTTGATCTCATTTGTTTAATGAAAGTGTTATTTGCTAACCACACTCTGCTATAGAAAGTATAGAGTTCTCAACTATCATGTAACAAAAATAATACAACTCCCATTTTTCAATTTATTTGATTGTCTAATTAAATGGGCTAAGATATTAAATAATATCTTTATTTGTATTATTATCTTTCATTATTTCTAGATATTATAGTTTCTTTATTTATTTATTTTTATTAAATGTTTTTTTAATATTTAAGAAATTTTTTTTAGTCTTTTCAATATCTTGAGCTATATAGACTATAAACGATACATATATTTAGTTTATTACGGTACAAATTATCCAAACATATTTATCTACACTAATTGGTATCCAATTAATTTAAATAAATTTTCATCGGACTACCTGGGATTCGAACCCATATTCCTTGTCTTTGAAGGTCATCACTAGTGACAATGTCAATACCTTTAACCTCTCAGTCACGGATAAGGGCGGGATGGGGGCGAATATTTAATATTGATAATTAATAGTCAGTTTTTAAATAAATAAACAAACCATTAATAGATATAAGCAAAGTTGTAGTTGTGGCAATGAGCTTCTTAGAATCCAAATGTTTGCAAGCTCGGAGACTAACAAATAAATAAATTTCTTTCTATATAAAATTTATTTACTAACGTTTCGTCCATCCTCGTTTTTAAATTTCCCGCCCAAAATATATTATATAATCGGGGTTTTACCCTGCAAAGTTTTCACATTCATTTCCCCCGAAGTAAAATTTTGGATATAAGGCCAAATAGCAACAGTCTAGAGCATGTGGATTTTAAATTTTCTCCCTATATATATATATATATTTTTTAGGACACAATATTTGAATTTTTTTAAAATTAGTTATTCCAAAACCACTCTCATTTCCTCATTTAGCTGGACTATAAAAAAATTAGTCATTTGGTTAATTTTTTTGAGTTATCGTAGCAAAAATTACATGTAAAGTTTCTTTTAATATATTTATTGCTAGATGTATAATCAATTATTTATTTAACGGTTGTTCTTTTTTTAAGGCTGTAGTAGTTGATTTTATTTAGGGATTCCTGGATGCAATCAGTTGAGAAATAAAAACTCTTGTTGCGAACGATTCGTAGGCTTGTCACTCGTTATATTAAGATCAATGTTCGCTTGGATTTTTTTTATTTGGGCAAGAAGAGCCAATAATAGATCTTCCAACAGTAGGGTTTTTGTACTTAGACATAAGACCTAAGGTTTGGATCATACTTTCCATATATATTCTCAAAGATGAAACCTAGTACAATGGATATATCATATCAATAAACCAAATTTCATTCAAATAGGTACAGCTCTTGAATGATTTTCCCAAAGATTAGAACTAGCGCAATTGATTACTCATATCCAAATTAGTAAATACATCATATTTCATCAAAATCGTTAGTGCCGTTTTCGAGAAATACATAAATACATACATACATGCCACAAGAGAAGCTCGCTTAATAAAAGATAGATAATAATAGTAGATAGATAGGCAGATATATAGATGATTAGATATTGTTTGATTAAACTTGCGTTTCCTAGCATAAACTAAAAAATTTCATAAATAATAAATATCTAAGCTAAGAAATTTGTAAAATTTTTATAATTTTTTTTTTTTTATTTCACCGAAGTAGTTTCCCAAAATATTAAAAATTTATTTTAAATGAGCACATCCTTTATATATACATCACCATGTACTTCTGCTAGGTATAATCCAAGGGCTTTTTTCTATACTAGATTTATCCAGTTTACGTCTTAGGATGCTGCTGCCTCTATCTCAGACTCAGATATAAATAAAACTTCAGACCGTCTCTGAATTTTAATGAATGAATTTAATTTTAATTTTTTTTTTTTTTTTCATTTTGGGAATCTAAAAAGGATTTTAATAAAAATATTAGTTTTTTTTTTTAACAAATAAAATTAATAAAAGCATCTTAAATATTTTTTAATATAAAACGCGGATTATAAACATTTACCCAAAAAATTTTCAGGAGGTCAATATATATATATTTGGATAAAAATTAGAAAATAACTTATAGTTGGAAGAGCCTGTTTACGAACTGTTCCAAATTTCTTGCGGTCCCAGAGAAAAATTCTTAGTTTGAAGAAATTATTCATCCAATATGAATAAATTTGAGTAATGAGCGATAAAAAAGCGTCATATTAAAATAATTCCCCCTTTCTCCCCAAATTCTTAGTCTTATACTCTATGACTCAAAATAAATTGGGTCATACCCTATCTTAAGAAGAATTGAACGAAATTTGGAAGGACTTATTTACATTTTGTATATCTGGATAATATTAAAATTTAAATACTATATCTAAAGAAATTAGGACGGGTATTTTATATTATAAATACTCACATACCCATACACACACACACACTCACTCTCTTCGGTTTTTGCATCTGGATTCGTGGACTAATGCCTTAATCAACTCACTCAATTGGTTAAATTATAAAATTTTATTAATTATTCATCATGAAATTAGTTTTCAAATTTTAATTCAAGTTAAAAATGTTTTTTTTCTATAGCGAGTGACATTTTTGATCAAATGAACTGAAAAAAAAAATGTTCTATCATCCTAGTATAATTAATTATTTCGGCTATTTGAAAATATTTAAATTTTCACTGACATAATACAATATAATAAATTCCAAAAAGGTTAATACGCACAATTGCTTAATTCTCTTGTATTCTAACATAAAATACTTTCCATTAAGATCTTTAAAGAAAAAAATAATAAATTCACCTTCTAATAAAAACAAGATTGAACAAAAGAAATATATCAAGATACAAATATTCAATAAAAAGCTTACTAGCTTTGTTATAGAAAAGTCTCGTGACATGCTCTTATCTTTGGGGTAATGCTGTAATTAAAATAAGTTTCATATGATTTAGCCAAATTAAAAGAAAAATAACTTTGTTCATTTGCGCCCCCTTTTTTAAACTCGATTTGGACTACCCCTCCCCTCGCCCACTAAAGGAAAGGGAAAATATCAAAACCTTTTTGACCTTTTTTTTCTCAACAACATTTTTTTCTCCTTTCGAGGTTTCTCTTATAATTTAATCGGGCCATTTTTAAGACTATTTCCGAACAAACACTATGTTCTGCTTTGCTCTCCTCTTTTGAACACTGCGCTCTAGAGAGAGGGGATATTATGATATAAAAAATATTGAGTTATTTAGCAAAAGAATTATAAATAATTAAATATTTCATTTAGAACTATAGTACTATGTGCAGTGACTTTTTTTTTGCATATTCATCTTCGATCTTTTTGAGTTGATTTTTATACCCATTTTTTTTTTTTTTTTTTTTTGTTGAAATAACAGAATCTATATATTTATTTTTCCTTTTAATTCTTTTTCGACTTTTTTTCGCCACAGCCTTTTTGTTGTTCCCCCCCCCCCCCCTAAGAAGGTTGCACTCAACAGGATGAGAATCGTTGACTTAAATCAGTAAATTAAGCAGATTTAATTCCACACACCAATATTTTCAAATTATTGTATTAAAATATTACTAAACCTAAAAATAAAGAATTTTTTGCCTTTTTGACCATCTAGGTGATACTATAAACAAATTCATTGTTGAATTTACATTTAGTATGTGATATTTTTAACATTTTATAGGCTAATTTAAATAGAGCTCCGGTTTTGAATCATCCGCCATTTTTTAGTTTTTCAATGGACACCTCTACTCTTTTTTGTTTATGTTACCATCAAGCGGTACACTACCAAGCAACTTTTTTTAAATCGTGAAATCATTTTATTATGCGGCAACTGTCAGACAACTTCGTGCAAATCCCGGCCTTAATAAGGCACCGGCTGAATCACAGGCTTATGAAAAAGTTCACGGAAACAGGTTCAACAGCCAATTTTAAAAACATTGGGCTCTGGGCTCTTGGGATGTGATAAAACGTTTTCATGATTAAAGCTCAATGCTCGGTGCACCTCTCTACGGTAATTTAAACAAAAAAACACTCAATAATAACAAATAGGAGTTATAAAACATAACAAATATGATAAAAAACAGTATTATGACCTGAACAACAAAAAATTGGGGAGTGATTCAAAATTAATTTTTAATTCTACCTAAAGTAGGATGACAAAAAAAAAAACACATCTTTAAATAAGTTAGGAAGCTGGATGCCACCAATACTGATTTTTCTGTCTATATAATCGTATATTCATATAGTCATAATGGCTTCAGCAGCCAAAAAAATGACAGGAAAATAAAATAAAATAAAAAAAAGCGGAAATGGGAAGCAAAGGTGATCTCTGTCCTGTGCATGCGCAATCACGCACAATCTGATCAACGAATATCATCAATGAGAATGAGCCAAAAATTTGAAAATTACCGTACTGTAAGACAGAGATAGAGACTTTTGTTTACTCTGTCTATCTCTTTCTAATGTTGTGAACGTTCCATTCTACTTCACTATGACTTATTAAGCTCGGTTCCCTCCTTAATCGAATTAAATCTACATAATTATTAATTAATGTCTCACAACCTGAAAATCAATAAATAAATACATGATAAATATTTGTTTATATACACAATCACTAGACTCTTTTCCAAGAAACTTAAATAAATAAAAGATGTGGGTTAAAGACGAAGAGAACAACATCAACAACAACATCTAGCAGCTGTCTTCTCTTTTTCTTTCGAACTTCAATCGAATCGAACGTTTCTCAGAACTTAGACAGACAGACAGATAGGCACCTTACTAGCTGAGGATGAGTTGACCTTTCCATGACCCATATTGTTTTATTGAAATTTATTAAAATTTGTGTCTTGTTTTTATTTTATTTCCAATATAAGATTGTAAATAATAAATTTTGTAATATACAATTTAGGTTTATTATTATTATTTTCCTACTGAAGTTTTTTCTTTGATGAAAGTGATGAAAGAAGACACGTGACCTATACAAATTAATAACATGATCTCAATTAGCTGATATTTTGAAAAATTTGGAATTTAAATAACACTTAATTATTATTTTTCATTTAAATAATTCTATTTTAAATGATATGATAAATGTTTTTTTTTTTATTTGACCGTAATTCCATTTCTTTTTTTGTTTCAAGGTTGGTAAATATTAATTCAACTTCAAAATAATAATAATAATTATTATTATTAATATATTTTTTCTGATTAAAATAATTATTCTAATGAAGTTACAAAAATACAGTTAAAAACTTAAAAAAAAAAAATATTTAAACCTGAAGGATTATCACATTAAATCAATATATTAAAGGATAAATATTAATTTATTAAACGTTGTTGACAAAAGATAAAATTGAGTGAGAGAATATGTAGATGCGTTTGGGCGCTTATCTCCTGTCTTTTTATATCAGTTGGCTTAGATGGTTGTAGTGTATGAAGGGCTTTATATGGCTTACAATAAAAAATTAAAATGATATATAAAGTCCTTTATTTTAAAATTTTTTAGTTTTTTTAAAAATTCAAGTTTTACTATTACATTAAAAAAAAATCAAAATTATAAAG
Source organism: Anisolabis maritima (assembly GCA_010014785.2). Classification (NCBI taxonomy): domain Eukaryota; kingdom Metazoa; phylum Arthropoda; class Insecta; order Dermaptera; family Anisolabididae; genus Anisolabis; species Anisolabis maritima. Next base: position 14,758 of record JAAAKE020107708.1, read on the forward strand.
AGTAATTCACACAACTTTTAGTTGAACAGTTTTTCTCAAAATTCAATAATTAATAATTATTTAGCCCCTATTGCTTGTAGCAAAGGTAGATGTTGTTTTTGGAATAAATTATAAAATTTTTAATAAAAGGTTCAAAGTAAGAACCGCTCGCTTCGCATTCCATGGGTCAGAGGATCGCTTCTCGATAAAATTTTTTAAAATTAAATTTGCCCTCGTTTAATTTAAATACGGACGGAATCTAAATTGACTTAGATGCCGGGAATTACTTAAGAAAAACTGAAAAATGCAATAATTAAAGTTACACTTTCGATTTGATAATAATAGCCAAAATTTCATATAATTATGATAAAATTTCTTATTTATTTTGAAATCAATTAGACAAATAGAAATATGAGATAAGTACTCGAAATACGTATCCTAAAAACTCGTAATTTCAAGTTTTGTATGATTATAATACTTCCCTCTAAAATCCATTTGATAAAATATTTATTTAAGCAAAGAAGAAACAATCAATTTAAATTCCTGCTATTTAAAAACAAAGAGGTGAAATCCTTTAATAATTGTATTAGAGCAATTTAGACACTAATTATTTATTAATTTTCAAAAGGTGTTTTTCTCATTTAACTTTCGATTGATTATTGAAGCCCACATGTTGTTATGTTGTGAAGCTCGCAAGCAATAGTGAGGAAAGTCCCAGTCATGATTGGTCTTCGTCATTTTCTTTTAAAGTTTTCAAGCCAACTTGTCGGACCTGTCCTGTTTTTTTTTTTCTTTATTTTTTATTGAGATTACTCTGACAGAGAGAGAAAGAGGAGAGTTGCTTGATTATCTGGTCTCTGAGCCCTAAGGGTGATCTACCTCAACTCTCTGACCTGCCAAATTGTTGTTATTTTTTATACATTTTTAAAAATTTGTCATTACTTTTCTAATTTCCGACCTACTCTCCCTCTCTTTTTTTAATTCTTTACGGCATCTGAGGCCATATAGACATTAAACAATATATATATATATATATTGATATTATTAAAATAATCGAGTCATATTTATTTATACCAATTGGTATCCAATTAATATAAAAAATTTTCATCGGGGATTCAAACCCACACCCCTTGGTTTTGAAGATTATCAATATTAACAAAGCCAATATTTTTAATCTCTCGGCCACGGAGGGCGG
>JAAAKE020107719.1:0-17233 GCA_010014785.2 Anisolabis maritima
TTTATTCCAAACAACTTCTTCTTCGTTATATTTCCATTATCCAGCCGTCATCATAATATAAATACGACCTGTCCTTCGCTGAATCTTGCACTTAATTATATATTATTAGTATATGGCGAGCAGGGGAAATAAGACTGACATAGAAAGCATAAAAATGCTAGTCTTACTTCACTGTAAAAGATGCAGAGCTTTTAACTTATCGATTTTATTCTTCCTCTTTCAAATATTTTCAGCCAATGAATTTTCTTGTTATTCATTTTTGAGTTATGATTATTATTATTATTATTATTAAGAATACTATATGCTGTACTTTTATGATTATATTTTTTGAAAAATCTACTTTAATCTATATTCTCACTGAAAGCAGAATTTAAAAAATTATGGAATCTAAAATTATGAGGATATTCCAAGAGTAGAAAATATTATGAAGCACAAAAAATTAATTAGTACAAATACATCCAATTAAATTTTTTAATAGAGGTCTTTTTTTTTTCATTTTAAATATACAATCACTTTTTTTATCTTCTAAACTTCGTATAGAAAAATTTTTTCTCAAAAAACCTTATGTATATAATATTCTGTGAAGCTGGCCTTCCATCTTATTGCTTCATTCTTGATGATTTTTGGACAATTAAAAAATCCTCAAAATATTAGATTCCTTTTATTTTATCTTAGCTTTACACATTGGGATAACATGGCCCAAAGTCAACCATTGGAGAAGTGATTAATATATAGGGACCTATGTTTTCCAACGTTGCTTTCAATATCATTTTCACATTCATATCCTTTTCCATCCTTTTAAATCTATTCATAAAAATACAGCATTTAATATGTATACATCATCTCTGGAAAATATCTTCATATCTCAGAGCCAATTTTAGAAATGTCTTCCTTTGTAAAATATTGTATACTGATTCTTGTTTTTTGTACAATTAATTGTAATAATGAAAATCTCTCAAACAGATTGCTTATAAATAGTGTATATAGAAAAAAAATAAGATAAATATATTTTAAAAATTAATTTTCTAAACCTTGATCAGCAGTTTGAAAATTTTCACCTCAATTGTATATAATAAAAAATCATTCTTTGTTCTTATTTATTCACATTAAAATAAAAACAAGATATTTTATAAATTTGAAATTTTACTTGTTATAATTAATTATACTTAAATATGCGTTCCTTTTTTTATATTTTCATTTTAAAAAGTATACGTTTAATAAAATGTAAAGTTGGAAACAATTCTATCCCAATCCTAAAAGATCTTAGAGTTTCTCGAATTCTTTCCTATTTCTAATTTTCTAATTTCTCCAAATTTTCAAATAGAAAAGTTCATTATTGTATTCTCTCTGTCTGTTTGTCTGTCCACAATTTTTTTGGAATATCAAAATTTGGACTTTGGATTGTGATAAAGCATCAAAAATGAAGTACAAGGGTTCAAAAAATTTTAAAATCTGTCCACAGAAACAAGGTTAAAATGGTCTCAGAAATTTTGAGTTTCTTCCAAATATCAAATACCATCTTCTATAAATCCATACTATTATTCTGAAACTGTTGAGAGCAATTTTGCAGACACAGATTCAAGTTTGTTTCGGCACCGCAGCTTTAGAGCATTTCCAGATGTTTAAATTTTTTCTGTTTTAAAATTTTATCAGGCCATTTTTCTCCATGTCAGCCTTTAACTTGATAATGTTCATAATTTAAATTTTGGAACAGCCTTAAGAATTTATAGTCATTTCAAAGATTCGTGAAATTTTCGATCATTTATTTCATTTTTAATAAAGTAATTTTTTCTTTACACTTGATATTTTTTTTCTATAATTTATATAAACAAATCGTGCTCCAAATAAGGACATTATTATTATCTTTCCTGACCAACCCCCTAGCATATTTAAACTTCATCCAGGAGAATACATGATTTGATCGTCAAGAACCTTTTTATTATAAGTGATCTGAATTTGCTTCAACGTGAAAAGAGAAACCCAGTCAATTTGAAATAAGCATAAATTCTTGTTTGATTTATTCACATCAACAATCCACTTATAATAAGTATTTTTTTAAATATTCTCTTTAACCTATTTTTCCCCCACAAGAGAAGGATGCGCTTATTGTATAATTGGAAGCTTATTTCTAAGGGGGATGGTTCACTCATCGAGATGTTTAGAACCTGGCTGGCACTGGCTTCATAAATATACAGAAATTGAAACTTGATTTGCAATATAAGATTAAATTTAAATATTAAGGCAATATCAACTTATCATAACAAAAGATGGAGCTGTAATAATTTTTTTTATTTTAATTGTCAACTTTTAAAATGTACATTATTAAAATTTTGATTCGTGATAATTTTCTATTTTTAAGTTGTCATTTATATTAATCAATAATTTTCTATTTTTATATTGTTTGTCATTTATATTAATCAATCCTAAAACCATGCATTCTTCTGTAAAGGAAGAGAGGAGTTTAATCGTATAATAAGCCCTAGATACGTTACTTGAGAAAAAGAAAAAGGAATAATATTACTTTTTAAATTTATTAAAATTAAAATATATATTTTTTCAAAAACAAAATATTTTTTTAAATTGATATAAAGGTCTTAGGCCTTTTTAAAATACAAACTACTAGAATAATTACACAAAAATTATAATTATTCTTTTTTTTAATTTTGACTTATTATTCCATCATAAAAATCTAATTAGATCTTGTATATTTTGGAATTAACTGTAAATATCTTTTTTCATTTAACAATTCCTACAAATATGTATGTATATATATATCATATAATATATTATATATCACATTTTCGAAGTCTCTACTTCTGGCTGATAGAATTCTATTCTAAAAATCGATTCATCTATATACAATTCTACAACACTCGATATTATTTTTACCTATTTGAGTATGTATATATATAAATATCATATATCCATTTAAAAACTTGCCCTAGGTCTTCTTTTAAATTGTGATATCAAGTTCTTTGCCAGAGATATTAAAAAATAAGTGAGCTTGAATATCTAATATTCGTTAAAGGGAAGTCTAGAGAAAGTTTCTAAGTGAATTATTATATATATTTATGAATTTATATAAATCTAAAATCATTTCGTTCATCTATTTTATAAATTTGAATATTTCTAAACAATCTAATTATTCAATTCTAATTTTAAATGGTGCGTTGAATACTAATACCCGTAGAAGCACCATTTTTATTTTTAATATACTACTCAATTTCTTATATTATGAATTCAAATAAATGTTTATTTTAATTTTTTTCTGCAAGAATTTGGATTTGCTCTTTTCAAGGGCTTAGCCCAATTTTACAATAAATATAGTACAAATACTTATCGGGTAAAATTCATCCGAGTTCACAAATTATTTGGCATTTAAACAGAGACAAAAAAGTAAAATTGAAAATTAAATTAGAATAGAGAGTAGGAAATTTTGAACAAAACAAATGGCAAGTTTTTTTTATTGAATTATTTTACAATTATTTAGACATTCTCTTAAGATGGACTATACCAGAGATGCAGCTTGGTTGATTAAAATAAGAGGAAGACTTAAAAATTATCGAATTTTATAATAATAAATAATGAACAACCAAAGAAGAAACTGATGAAGAAGAGAAAGAAATGACAAGACTAAAGTTCTAAAGACCATTTATTTGGAAAGTCCTTAATATATATTGTAATAGTCTTGGAATAGTGCGAGTGTGATCAGTATCCCGGCGCCCCAAAGAGATATTTTGCTATATAGTATATAGGAAACATTCAATAAAAAAAAAAAGATAAATTGAAAAATTCAAGCGGGAAAGTACTTAAAGGACGCCTGAAGTACACTGAATTGGTTCAAATTTGCTCTTAACTGAACGCTAAATTTTATAAATAATAGTTGAACCATTTTGTTTGGAGATATTTGGAAAGATTAATCAGCTCGTTATTTTTCTATTTTTTATATTCAGAAGCCACCACCTCATACTTATTATTTTTAAAATTCGAGTCGAGTACTCTGGTGTAGTATATCCGCTGCGAATGTGTACGAATCGTACACGATTCTGGTATGTCTTTGAAGCACCAAATATCGCCTACTAAAACAATCATCTCGAATTCAGTTTATCTTAAGAGACATAATGGCTTTTAGTCTTGGGGAATTATTTGAAAACTACTACCTATTTCAAACAGAATAATTCATTATTTAAAATTCTTGTTCATAGTATAATACAAGGCCTCCAAAATATGCTTTTTACTAAAAATAAAATTCTCATTTTAATATAAGCTTACGCCTCATATGAGGAGTTAGGATGTTGTACACCGTATAAATGCCTTCTCCCCTCCCTCCAAAAAATTTATGAAAAATAATTGTAGTATTCTAGAGTATATTTTATATAATTATTAATAGGATCAATGGAAGACGTTTTAACAATTTTCTTCTTTTTATCTCGATTATCCTTATATAAATATATTAATGATTAAGTGTCGAATTAACACCAGAGAATTAATAAAGGCGGTTTAGATGAAGTTACAGATGAATGTAGTTTATCAAGCTTTTTAATCATTATAAAATGTCACCAAAAAAGAGAGAGTTTGTACAAGAAGTATGAAAAAAGATTTCTCAAATTAAAACTTATAAAGTGAGAAAATGGCTGAACTTAACTGTAATATCAAGTTCTTCGTAATGGTCTAATAATAGAAGATTTGCCAGCCCTTGAATTTCTAAACACTGATCACAGCTATGACCCATTTTATATAATATAAATTATCTAGAGCCATTAACAGGAAAAATGAGGATTCAAGGGGCCCGGAAAATAAGGAAAAAAATAATAGTATTTAAGTTTTGTTAAGATAAAAATGAAAATTTTGGGGAAGGGGCTTTGTTTATGATGAGATTAACTTTTGGATAATTAAAATTTCGTTTATTCTAAAATATTATAGTTCTATATCTATCCTCGCAATGTACTTCAATTAGAAAGAGTATATCCAAGTTATTAGTTTTTGCAAAGTACTCGTTTAGTATTAAATATATTTTATCCTTGATATTTTTATTTATATTTATTTAAAATTTGAATATTTCCACAAATTTCATGTCTTAAATCCCATAAATTCGAATATGACAAATAAATGATCAGAAATGGGGTGGCTACCATAACAATTAATATTAATATGATATTGATAATCTTGAGATTTTTTCAAATACAGTATTTTTAAATTATATTCATATAGAATGTTGGTATAGGTTTTTTTCTTGTTTTTTTGTTTTTAAGATAAGAGTTAAAAATCAAATTTGGAAATATTATCTTTAATATTTTTTGCTTTCTGGTGATTTCTGATTATTTTTCTGAATAATAATAGGTATTTCTTATCATAAAAAAAAGAAGAGTCTATGTTTAAATGCCAAGTGGTGAAGAAATTACCATATTTAATTAACCATATCAAAATAAATTAAACTATTTTATGGACTTTATTAATAAGAATTTAAAAATTAACTCTATTTCACTATTTTTAATATTATCTTTGAAGTTGAATTAAATAGTGATCTATTTTGATATGGTTTTAAAAATATGAATATATATATAAATATAAAAAAAAACATTATTGATATAAATGAAAAATTTTAAAAATAGCTTTTTTCCTTTAAAGATTTTGTTTAAATAATATAAAAAATATCCTTTACAAATAAACATCAACATGGAACAATATGAACATTTATATACGAATATTATACATTTATATATGCATATATCATTATATCGGATACTAAAGTAAAACTTTCAGTGATGCACAAATCGAGGTCGCAGCTTTTTTAAATTTTTTTCAAATTAGAAAACTTTGTAAAAATGCCTTTAAAAACTACAAAAATAAGAATTTTAACGAAGGAAAAAAAATGAATTATGCACAAAAAGATAGAGAATTATCTTTTGTCAATTGAACCTAAACTCTCGATGAATTTTTCTCAGCAGGATCTATTTATTTATAAATATTTTGCAAAATTTCGATATTTTTTCACCCTCCCTCGTAAATAAATAAAATAAATTAATAATGAAAAATATTTAATAATAATATTTAAAATTTTTTTATTATTTTCTTGTGCACTTCTGATTTAGAACACCTTCCCTTTTTATTTTGCTTGGTTTTCATAACAAATAAACCGAATCTAACATATTTAGGTTCGAATTATGAATTGATTTTTTTAATATTTAGGCCTATATAAAACACCAATGCAAAAATAAATATGAAAAGTGTTATATACTTTCAAGTTCTTTAATAAATGATTATTCTATATATAAATGTATAAAATATTTTAGTAGGAAAGAGACACTTTTTATAAAAATAAAAAATAGTGAACAAAACTTTATTTAAACAAAACAAAGGTTGAGACTCCACTAATTTAAAAGTTTATAAAAGAGAAAATTTTTTTCTTAACCTCTGGAGTGTGAATAAATATGTATATTTTTATAAAATCAATTCTTTATCTCAAATCTTTTTTTATTTGATAAAAAAGAAAATAAATAAATATATTATCAAAAATACATTTTGTTTATATAAATTTTTTTTTATTTGCAAAATTTTTTATAAATAAGAAATTAAGTCAATTATACAAAATTCTCACAGAGGCTCTCTCTTTTTTTATAATTAAAAAATCAAAATTCTCCAGTTTTTATAATTAGAGGAATCTCTAACATGTAATAAAATAGCCTATTTTTTATTTAATTCTTCATATATATATATTTTTTATGAAAAGTATCAATTAAAAAAATAAATGTTTCTAGAATATTTTTTCTATCTAATTCGATGATGATATTTTCAACCAAGTTAAATAATAACATAAGAAATAAAATTGTAATGGCACAAAAAAATTGAAATAAATAAAATTAAACAAGTTCTAAAACTTTAATGTTTCCTTGGCTGTTTGCCGCAACGACAACATTTGAGTGCTGTCGCCAACAAACTGCGGACACAAATTCGTTGACGTCATCTTCTTTTCGATCTTTTTCGAGAACGATTCGTACGGGATCAAATTTAAAACTGAATAATTGTTTTGAAAGTCCTTTATAATAAACATATAGGGCGTTATTCTCCGAACCACATGCAACATATTCGCCGTCGGTTGCCAGTCCAACAAAATTCTTTTCATTTATATGACCAACAAATGAACGCAGACAGTGTGTCTGGTTGATATTCCACATTTTTAATTGTGAATCGGTGGAGGCTGAAACGATGTCCTCATGATTTAAAAACTTTACATATGACACAGCCTTTTTGTGTCCACGAAATACTGTCAATGCCTCTTTCATGTTTCGCAGATCATAATAATGCACGCAATGGTCGGCAGATCCGAATGCTAGATGACACGAACTGCGAGGATTAAATTTCACACAACAAACATTCGCCTTGGCTTCTAAAGAGGCAATAGATTGATCCGAGTTGAGAGACCATAACTTGACACGGGCATCATCCGATCCAGAGGCGATCAACCGAGTATCGACATTATTGAAATCGACACTCCAGCATCGCTTTTCATGTTCTTGGAAGGTCTTGCAACGTTGTCCAGTCGTTGCATCCCAGACTGTTACTGTGCCTTCATAATCGCTACTAGCTAACGTGCCTTTTCTATAACTATTCCAACTAATACAGCTAATTTTTGAATTTGAAACCATCTCAGAGCAGGGATAATGAATATCAACTGTATCTCTAATTACTGCCCCGTAATCAAACACCTTTATACGTTTTGTAACGCCAGCGATAGCAAAAAATTCATTATCCTTATCGAACTCAATACTAGATACGATAGTTGAATTATTGAAAATATCATTGGAATAATTCAAGGTCGCCAACGGTCGGAGAGTATTATATCTCGAAAATTTGACGAGATTTTCACGGAAAAGATCGAGCCCTGCTGTTGAAGTGCCCAATGTCCTATCATCAACAGGTGTTCCTCTCTCATCGTTACCTAGGATCAACTCTTTCGCCCGTGTAGCAAAATAACAATGAACAAAGTCCTCAAAATGGGCGTGCATTCGTTTCCTACGCATTGCAAGTGTCATTGAGGTTCGATCTCCTGGTTTGTGGCTGCCATTAAAACCATTAGCTGGAGGATCTGAAGATGTACTTGGAATACTTGTAGGTTCACTTTTGATAGAAGTCCCAGCAGCAAGAGTATCATCTAATTTCGGACATTTAGATTGGACCACATGTAAGATATTCTCTACCTCGCCAATGTCTTTTTTAATTAAAGCCACCTCTTTTGTCAATTGAGCTAATTGTTCTTCTTTTTGTTGAAGCAGTTGTGTTAGAAATTCATGTAATAATTTATTTTGAGCTGCACACGATTCCGCTTCCAGCAAATGTTTTCTTTGGGTTAAAAATTCCAATATAACGTTCACATCAGGAAGAGTTAAATTTTGGTATTCAGAAGCTAAATAATTTCTCAAACCATCAAGAGGTGTGTGATCTCGTTCAAAAGAGCCTTCTCTTGAAAGACCAGCTAATTGCTCAGCGCCTATTCTATTTTTATATTTAGAAATTAATTCATTTAAGAGAAAATTTGGAAAGACATGTTCGTTTATGTTTAAAGGACAGCTGCATTTAGGACATCTTGGACTTGTCTCTAACGATTTGGTAATACAATGTAAGCAGAATGTGTGCCCACAGCGGGTAATATGAGCTTCTTCGATAAGCTCAAAACAAACGGGGCACAAATAGTCATTATTTTTATCTTCAAATGATCCTCCAATCCCATTGAAAACAGCTGGATTTTGCCTTTTTCCAGGACGTCTTTGTGGGGTTGAAGATGATGAGGCCATTGAGAAGAATAAATTTCCTTATATGGATCTGAAAAGTATTTTATATAAAAAATTTTAGATTATAACAGATATATATATTATATAGTTAGACTATTCTTAAAGCCTGGCTAATAATTATCTTTTCCTTAAGTTTTTGAAAGCGATATTTATATATTATTTTATGTTCATCTATTAGGATTTTGACTATTAAACAATTATAAATAAGAATAATTGTAATATGGGAACAAAAAACTGAAGCCCACAGAAATACATTTTTGGGGAAAAAGCTGCATTTATATGTAAAATATATCATAAGTTGAATAAGTGAGTTGAAATTTTAAAAATTAAAATTAAAAATGAAAAATGAGTAAACATTGGTTCTATTTTGACCAGAGATATCCTACAATTTAACCATTTCTCTTTTGTCCTAGTTAAAAGAAGCAAAAATGTTCTTTATAATTTTTTTCGACTTTTAGAAAGAGATAAAAAAAATGAAAATTTCAAATGGGAAAGGATGAAAACATGCGACGATGAATCTATATATTTTTTTACTTATATTTGAAGGGTTTTTTGATTTTAAGTAATTTACAAATTAGCTAATTCAGACATTCCAACTTAAAAATTTTCTTTTTAATTTTATTTTTTCTTTCTAAATCTAAGTTCTTATTAAAATTATTTTATTTTTTATTAAAATTTACATGAACATACATCAGCATTTTGCTTATCTTTTTGTTGTGTGAGGACAGAATTTGAATTGAAATATAAAAAAAAATAAATAAAAATCTTTTGGAATGCTATTACATACTGAATGTCAAAATTTGATAATAATTTAAGAGTATAAAAAATTTCCTTTTTCAGATGTATATTTTCTTTTTGATTAAAAAAATTGGTCACTCAATATATGTTTATTAGATTAATATAAAAAAAATACTTACAAAATTATATCCTGGCAATATGTAGTAAGTGAGATGGACTTTTTAGTAAGAAACATTTTTAAAAAGAAGACAGAGAAGTTTCTTAAATCAGATCAATATTCCCTTTATACTGCTGACAGACATATTAAGAGTCAAATATTAGAAAAAAGGCGTATGTGCTGTGAGTGGACCAAAGAGCATCTGATAAGGACAAATGTGGGCAGAGCGGGAGAAAAGCGGGCCCCAGATAACGGAGATAAGCTCCAGCTGGACCCTGGAGAGGGAGTCGCCGACGACAACAGCAATAACACCTAGCAAAGGGAAAAGCAAAAAATATCCAACATCTCTACACCCAATTCTTCTTTACGAGCTATTTATATTTGAAAGTTTTTTAATAGAGAGCAGAAAATTATTAAAGAAAAATAAAAATATCACCGAGACGTATTTTTAGGGATTTTCTGTCAAAAAAAAAAATAATCATAATGATGGCGCCAAATTTGATTTTAATACGTAAACGATTTCTACTAGTATTTCATTTCATTATCATTAGGGGCTAGACAAAAAAAATATAAACAAAGTATATTCTTCATTTACGAAAAATATCATGAACAATAAAAATATAATTATAACACTCGTATTAGGTTACGATATTCAAAAAGCTGATTCCCAATCTAAAACATTCCACCTAGCGGGCGTATTCAAAGGGGGGATGGGGCTTTCAAGGGCACAATAAAATTTATTTTTTTCCATGAAAAAAGATCGAACGAATTAACAATTCTGACACAAAGCAAAATTTTGTTATTATTTTTTACTTCCCCCCCCCCCCTAAAAAGGTTCTCACTCATGACCTCACTAACCAATCACAAGGATGCTGCCCTGCTATTAAACAACAGCGGGGAAACGTTACACTTTCGTAACATCTTTATCTTCAGGGAAGTCTAGCTGATCTTTTTTTTTTTTTTTTTTAAGTCTTTTTCGACATCTCTGGCCATTTAGACTCCGTCCTTATTTATTTATATTAATTGGTAACCAATATAATATAAATAAAATTTTGTTGCTCAGGACGGAAAGCGAACCGCTGACCTTTGGTACGTGAAGCCAGACCTCTAGCTCTGCACCAAGGGACAGGGCTGATCTTTTTAATGTTACAGAATGAAAAGCAATTTTTTTTCATCCTTCCATTGTAGCGATGATTCAAAGATTGGCACTATGTGACAAAAAGGAACCCGTCGCACAGTCTGAAGATGAGAGGAAGACTCATAGAGACCAAAGGTGCCAGTTTAACAATAGCATATTTTTGCGAGAGAGAATAATTTTAAAATCTTTTCTGCATATTGGGCCATATAGATTATAAACGATTTATATATTTTGTTATTACTATATACATTTCCAGACATATTATTTACACCAATTGGTATTTTAGTATCCAAATGGTTTAAATGAATTTTTAATCGGTCTGTCTGAGATCCAAACCCACATTCCTTCGCTTTGAAGGTTATCAATAAAAGGTAAAAGAATAAGCTTTAACCTCTCGGCCATTGGATGGGGGGAAATAATTTTGCCAATCTAGACCCAAAACTAGGTCTCTTATTTGAAATCCTGGTGCACAAGGCATTATACCACCCTCTAAACCCCGGAAGATAGGTTAATAATATTTGTCAGAAATTTCTATATCCTATTACCTTTTGCCAGTGTTTAATTAAAATTTCATTTAATTTTTTTTGCAGGTTGTTTTAACAAATTTGGACTTCGTCCATTCAATATTCTTTACCATAACTATTAGGTTTAAGTTTTTTATTAATTAACAACAATTATGAGCCAAGAAAAAAATACGTTTGAAAAATCGACCTGTATTATTTATTGATAAAGTAGATTAATTATCTAAACAAAACAAAAGGTAACTAAACCAAATAAGCAGCTAATGAATAATTATAATGGAACAAAAGACCTCCGAACTGAATACTTAACAAGTGTCCAGGATTTGGGGAGCGATAGAAGGGGGCCCTGAGCCAAACAAACGGCCCCTCACTTCATTCATTTCAATGCTAACATGCAAGCTGATAAGTGAACTTCACTGTCCTCTCTTGACTTCAGGCTATATTTAAAGGTAATATTATCTATCTATCTATCTACAATATTCCTATCTTTTTCTTGGATAGGCCCTTAATTTATTCTTTTATTCCATCTTATTAAAGGAATATGAGACTTTGCAGAATAATTTTTTTCTCAAATTCATTTTGTCTATTATCTATTTGTTTAATTCACTTTGCTATATTATCTAGCTATTTTTTTACACCACAAATTCCGTGACCAAGAAAATATTTCCAGGGAAGAGCGCTTTCTTTGGGGTAGCTGAGGTATCAAGTTATCATATTTAATTATTTTCTTCAGAAATTTTTGTTTCTCTTTATGCTCAAGCAAATTTTTTCCCTATTCTTTTGGAAATTTCATCAAACTTTTTTTTTTCTAATTTATTCAATTTTTATATCTTTCATTCTCTGAACCCCTTAAATAGTACGAGTTTTATTTACCACTAAGATAATACCGATGTCAAGAATTGAAAGGGGACTAAATTAAATTTTTTTTTGTATGTTGGATATTTAGAGTAAAATTAAGAATTTTGGAAAATTTTTTAAACAAGTTTTTTCAAAGTAAGCTCTTGGTGCCAGAGCTTCTGAATAAATCACTTGGGACAGTGAGATTTAGTATTATCTTTTTTTTTTTTAAATTCTTTCTTCTCTTTTTCCTTTTTCTCTTATTAATGTTTCTTTTTTCTTTCCCATTCATTTTCTTTACGTTTCTCGGGCTGTTTCATTAAAATATTATATTTTTTTCAAATTAAAAATTAGAAAATAATTTATTAATGCTTAATTTTACTCTACCAAATTTTTCACCTGTACAATCTCATATTTTTCTTTCTTAAGATCTTCAAGAAATTAAAGGGGGAACTAATTAATAAAAACTAAAGTTTATTCTTTCGTTTAAAACAGTTGTTTTTTCAATTTATAAACATGTCAAGAAGACGTGCCTCTAATTGAAATGCAAAGCGAGTTTCATCCATCGAACGTTCCAAAAATTATTGGATCTGATATCATAGGTAATAAAATGAATTCAAAGGACCCTATCCTAGTTATATTAACCTAGAAACCGTTTTTTATATAAAAATTTTCTTTCTTTCTCGGTTTAAAAAAAATTGTTGACCTCAGGGAACCGAAAGCGAACTTTCGGAGATTTGTATTCCTGGAATGGCTCAAAATTATATATTTGCAATATGTTAAGGGTCCAATTAGGGCTTTAGAAGGAACCATTTGATACAGTTTGGTGGGTTTGGTGGAGAGCTTTTTTATGTTTACGTCCCAAATATTTATTGCACTAGTGACGAGTGTCAGACAATTTCTTATATTGAAAAATCTCCATTTTCTGTCAAGTTTCTAACTTGCTCCTCTCCCTCCCTGCATAGAGAAAACTACCTTCCATTCCTTTATTCAATCTTAAGTATATAATTACTTAAAGGAGATTTTTTAAATAAGAAAATTCTTGAGAAAGCTCTTATCCTCCCCCTTTCTTTGCTCTTTTGACATCGACCAACTCATTTTTTTTTTTTAATTTAGGTGGAAAATGCTTTGGACATTCTTACTAACTTGGACTATCATAGGTCAAGCAATTTCTTCGAACGAAACCAAAGCTGAAGAGCGGGAATCCCGAGATACTTATCTCGATGCTTACATGGACTCACATGGACTTCCACCGAACCAAGAAGGAGGAGGAGGATTTTATCCCTCAAATTCTTATGCAGAACCTCCAGGACCTTCTCCGAAATACGGCGCTCCAGCTCAAGTATATGGCCCACCAGCTCAAGCATACGGACATCCGGCTCCTGTTTATGGCCCTCCTAGTCCAGCTCCAGTATACGGCCCACCGATTTATGGTTCGCCATTTTCGGCACCTGCATCATTTCTTCCTACACTCTCTTTAGGAACTATTTTGAAAATCATTTTAAAAATTGTAATATTTAAAATGATTGTGAAATTTATTGCCGTAATATGTTTACTTTTATTTATACCGAAATTTGATTTTAGCGGGGGTCATTCCAATGGTGATTCAAACGGCCATAATGGTGACAATGAGAATGACGAACGGAGTTTTTATAATATAATTAATAACTCTTTAAATATTTTAGAAACCTCTATCGAAAAATACTCAAAAACAAAAAATATAAAAAAATTAACAAAATTATAATGTTAAATAATTTTATTTATTGTAATTTATTTATTTATTTATTAAAAAAATAAAATTTAATTAATTGCTATTTTATAAATTTTCTTTTTTCCTTAACCCTTATGTCTTAAGTCACTACGAGGGAAATTTTTGTCCCGAGTACGGTAGACTTCGGGAATTCCTCTATATTACACCCTCTTCCAGGAAAATTTTATTTATTTATTTGTACGTCCTTGAAAAAATTTTTGCTGACACCAACCATTGTTGTGAGCACGGTGAAGCTTGCGGCCGGTTTCTAAATGGCAACGTCGCATTGCCGAACTTGTTTAAAAACAGAAAGAAAATTAATTTACATTATATAATTAATATCTTCGTTATTATTGGATTAATTAAAACGAAATTTCGTAGAAATAAAGATAATAAGATGGGGAATGTTATTACATATAGAGAAATAATAAATAAAAAGGAGTTGAAATTGGCGTTAAGCACCAGCATTGGTGCTAATTAATTGATAACTCCTTAACTAGGCGATGTATCTTAACGAAATTCTTTATGCATATTCTTTATTAAAACACCATTTAATTTTTTTATTATTTTATTTTAAAAAATTTTAATTTAAATGATTAGTAATTTTATACCTATAAGACCCATATTGCTAGTCAACGATACTGATTTTATTTTCCCTTATTTATATTAATATATAATGTATTTGTGAAGTCTAATGGCCAAACTAACTAACCAAATAGACTATAAATAATAAATAGATAATTAGAAAATTATAGATTTAATTTATAATTAAGCCCCACGCCTCTTTAAAATCAATTATTAAAAAAACTCAATGATTAGTATAGTATATTTTTGTTTTTATTAAGAAAAAATTTTAAGCAAAAAGATCATGTGATTTAATAAAATATAGAAACAGAGGATTACATAAGAATAGAGTATCAGGTGAGCTTGAGAGAGTCTTTTTGTTGGAAAGAGGCAAGAGAGATAAAAAATAGCAGTGGGCGGAGCGAGGGAGAAGATTGTTGAGATTAAAAAAATGTATTATCCCTATGGGGAAATATTTCACGAAATGCTTTGGGAACATATGATATCGCATTTCAATACAAAATTTCATGTAGATTAAAAATCTATAGGCAAAATTTCGATATCTTGAATACTTTTTGATCTATTGGCAAAAATCATAAAAAATATGAGATGCTAAATTAAACAACTTAGTAGAAATATGATATATGTATTCGTTGCAAAATTTTATGAAAATTTGATGAATCTATAATTCCCATTTTTCTATCTTAGTTATTTTTGAAGCCTTGTCCCTTGTTGCAGAGGTAGAGGTTTCGCCTCACATACCAAAGGTCAGCGGTTCGCTTCCCGTCCTAAGCGACAAAAATTTATTTCTATTATATTGGCTACTAATTAATAGAAATAAATAAGGACGGAGTCTAAATGGCCTCAGATGTCAAAAAAAAAAAAAAAAAATTATTTTTGGACTAAATAAAAACCACAAAAAATATTTGAAGTTATCATTAGCCAATCAATCTTATATCATATATGATACATTTATTCGACGTAGAATTTTATGCTGATTAAAAAACACTATTCACTATTTTTCTATCTTTCATTGTTTTTTAATAATTTGATGAATGAATTCATTTGTCAACCAAACGATAAAAAATTAATTTTGTTTAATTAATATACATTTTATGATAAAAACAGGAATGTTCTAGTTATTTATTTAATTTTCCATTAAATACAATCAATATCAAACAAAAATAAGTTTATTTAATAAAAAAACAGTAAATAAAGAAGAAAAAATTATTAAAAATTGAAAGCGCAAAGTTCAAAATTTGAAATTGTCGGGGTCACTAATAAAGGTGCCCTTAAAATAGGTGTATTTTAACCAAAAATTTTGTATATATTTATGATTCAATAAAAGTGAGTTTTCTGTTTTTTTCATAAGAATTCGTCCACAAATAAGAGAGATATAAGCAAAACAATTTTAAGATTTCAATTGAGAGATGCAAGGTCAGACGATCTATACATCCGTACCTAGCCCAGGTCTCAGGGCGCCGATCGTTTTTCCAAAAAAAAATCTGCAATTCTCCATAAATTTTTTTGTTTCTAATTTTTCATTTAATTTTCCATATTATGAGATATTTTATATATTCTTATTTAAATTAGAGAAAAAACATCAATTTTCTTTTGGAGTTGAAAAGTACATAAGGGGTTTAAACCGCCAATTTTGCTGTTTTTATTATAAAACTCCTAGACTAGATATGCGCTAACGAAGAAATTTTTTATTGAATTCTGAATCCAACTATATATTGTTCCACGTCAGAAGGGTTGAAAAAAATAAAAACAACCCTTTCATTAATGAATTTATGTCTACCATACTAAGGGATGTACCCTACGAAACTAAATTAATTAGCACTAAATTTGGTGTCTAACGCCAATTTCAACTCCTCCAACGGAGACCACCCTTGTTAACTATATATCTTTGGATTCAGTATTCAATAAAGAATAAACCAGCCTAGTTTCGTTAAGCCACATCGCTTAATACAATAGATATAAATTCATTGACAAAAGGGTGGTTTTTATTTTTTTCACCTCCTCTGACCTAGAGTACCCCGATGATCGACATAACGCCGAATTCAGAATTAAAGAAGGAATATTTCTGCAAATTTTCGTTCCAGCATATCTTTTAGTTTAGGATTTATAAATTAATTAAAACTTGTGCTCGAGATGAGACATCTTTTTCTATTCTTTTTCATTTATTTCTTTTATTTATTTATTATTTCTCTATATATAATAACATTCCCCATCTTATTATTTTTATTTCTACGAAATTTCATTTTAATTAATCCAATAATAAAGGAGATATTAATTATATAATGTAAATCAATTTTCTTTCTGTTTTTGTTCTGCTGTCCGGCAATCCGACGTTGCCATTTAAAAATCGGCCGCTAGACTCACCTTGCTATGTGTTCTTTCTTGTAAATCATGACTTTTTTTCTAAGTACCCAGCATGGAATCTTTTCAAAACAATAGCTTTAGGAAATTAGTGGATTTGAATTTTTTAAGATTTAAATTGGATTATTAATCAAAATCTGAATAAATGATGACTTAAATTAATTAATTAAATTATTTTGGAAGAATAAATAAGACTTTATATATATATATAAAATATTTTATTTAAATTAATTAAATTTATTGAAAATATTTCAAACTAATTCTTATAAAATTGGCATAATGAAAAAAGAGCAGCTGATTTCTAAATGCCAGCGAACAAGGAAAATTAAATTATAATAATTAATTAATATCTCCGTT
>JAAAKE020107741.1:0-10783 GCA_010014785.2 Anisolabis maritima
GGAGGTTTTCCGGTTTTACAATTAAGCTATAAGAATTCAAAAGAGGGAAATCAAGATTCTGTGTTCGATTGGGGGTATTTTTTTTTATTATTTAATCCAAGTTAATAATAAATAATTTCTGATGTCTGATGACTTCCTATATCTTTTAATTAAATTATTTTTATTTATGTTCATAATTAAGAAACTGAAAAATTACCCTGAAAATGTGATAAAATAATATTCTATAGAGTTAAAAAAAAATCTAATTTTTTTTATTCATGTTTATTTTTTTCTAATCCTATTGCACAATATATTATTAAATATTCCTAATTATAATCAAATATTATAATTTGTAATGAGCTTTAAATAATTTTCATTATCAAAATCATCATGATTAAATGGAACATGATTTTCAAACGATTTCAGGGAATGGTTGGCGAGTTCTTTTGAAATATTCCAGTAATCTAATTATTCTCTAATACCTCTCTCTCTCTCTCTCTCTCTCTATGCTTATCACATACTGAATATTTATTATTTATAAAGCAGAGAATGAATGGAAATCAAATTTGACGAATGACAAAAAGAAAACAGAATTATTATTTGTAAGAGTGATTGATTCAAATGAATGTAAATATTCTCTACCCTTTATCTTAAAATCACCAAAATAAATTTTTTATTATAAAAATCTTAAAACCAGAAAAACTTGTAAAAAATGGTTCGATGAAGTTGTGGGCGGGTTATATGTGGGTTCCAAAGGAAGACAGGGCAGAGAGAATAGAAGAAATAACAGCCTAAGCTCTTGTGATTCGTGGTCGCCATCCATTTATTCATCAAGTGTGATCATCATCATATAAATAAGGCTAGTGAAAATATATTTGGAGAGAAAGTGAAAAATTCCATTTTTGAACCGAAACGTTGTTCACAATCGTATAAAATTTTTTTTCTTTTTCGGCATCGGAGGCCATTTAGACTCCGACCTTATTTATTTAAATTATTTGGTAGCCAATATAATTTAAATAAATTTTTATCGATGATATTTATATCAGGACAGGAAGCGAACCACTGACCTTTGGTACGTGAAGCCAGACCTCTAGCTCTACTCCAATGGACATTGTCCTAAAGTCCTTTCTATTATTATAATTATTATTGTTGTAATTATCATAATTATTAATTAATTTTTTAAATATTTTATTATTAAAAGTTGTAAAAATCTTTTAATTATTTTATTCTTCTAAAGTTGAATACATTGAAATGAAGTTCAAATTTTATAATCGGAATAAAATTTGGCATTCACTTAATATATCACTTGAGTGATAATGTTACTGGCACTGGCCACAGACAGATGCATAAACAGCCACACGGATCGATTTTAGAAATGAATCAAATGTTCTCTAGAGAGGTGACAGAAATAGAAAGAATTTTATTTACTGACATAGGCTAGATTTAATTAGATACCAAAGCATTTAAGTTCAGAAAACAAATATTAGAGAAATGTGGAGTTTTATTTTAAATTGTAAATAAATAAAAAATGAAAAATATTTCGTGTTTGCTTGCTGGGAAACAAATGACCAACTCACTAACGGATTTTTCAATTAAATACTCCAGAGGCCTTCTAGAGCTGAGCACGCCTGCGTAATTGTTAATTTCTAGGGAGATTTAACAATTACCTAGGCGTGGTCAGCTCTAGAAGGCCTCTGGAGTATTTAATTGAAAAATCCGTTAGTTGGGCATTAGGGTTGCCTACCTGCAACAACCAAGAATGAACTATATAAGCAGGTTAAAAATTACGGTGTCTGGTCTAAATAAATTATAAAATAAATTTGATTAAATACTATGGGTCATTGTCGTGCCTTTTTCAGAATACTCAAATTATCTTTATTACTCTTATCCCCACACGATCAGCAACCCCCCCACCTCCCAAAAGCTTTATAAGGAGAGCTTTGTTCGAGATGGTAAATATAAATCAATCCTTGTTACTTCCCCGGTATTTCGCCGCCACCTAATCTTTCTAGCTCCACCTATCATTTCCAATACTTCTCTCTCTCTAGTATTTCGAAAATGCTCAGATTAAAAGAATTCTATATATTTTGATGCTGAAATTTAAATAAATAAAAAAAAGATTTTCAAATTCAAAAGGAAGAATTTAATTACTTTGATTTTAAATGGTTCAATTCTGAGTAATATAAATAATTAGAGTAGTGCCCGATATGTATAAAAATTCGTTTCTTCTTCTACGATTAAAACTCAGAAATCTCAGCTTTTCACTTCTGCCTTAAGTGTGTATATAAAGACATAATAAAAAAATATTTTACAACTTCCCTCCGCCGTTTAAAAAGGCTACTAGATAAAAGCTAATATTATGATACGCGTTTTATAAGGGGAAAGCTCCTTTAATATTGTTCTTAATTCGATTTATAACTCATAACAAGGAATTATATTTTTTTAAAAATAAAATACACCTAAAAACTTAATTAAAACTTAATTACTCATCTTTAGTATGATAACGGACAAATAATTAGCTATGTTAAAGGGCTATATTTAAATTTTCAAAAATGATACGAGCCAATTAATAAATTCTAAAATTTTAGTGATCGTTAATTATAAAGATCTTTTAATAAATGAGTTTTTTTTTTTTTTATATATATTAAATACTAGTGTCCAAATAAATAATATATATAGATAAGTTTTGGCTTAGAAGTGAAAAAAAAGAAAGCGAGGCCAGGAGAAAAATAAAATACTTGAAGTTTAGGGCGCAAGCAGCTCCCTTCCCTCAAGACCAAAAACTTAAGAATTCCTTGTTCGTGTTATTATAATATATATAGAAAATTTTAACAATATTTTGAATAAATGCATCATTTTGGAAGCAAAACAGAGCTCTTCCACACTTATGATACTATTATTCAAAATATTAAAATATATATTCCACAATAATATCGACTCACGAATTAATTAATGGTCCAGACTCCTCTGGAGTAATTAATTGAAAAAGCTCTTAGTTAGTTGATTAATTTAGTCCCCTATCTTAGATCAACCTAAAATGAACGAATTAGTGCATTCTATGATAGACAGACATTAAAATTTGATAATATTGTAATATTAGAGTCTAACAGTTATCACATCATTCTTTAAGGCTTTCGGGATCTGCGGTCCCGTCCATATTTATTTGAATTAATATAAATTTTTGAAGAAGAAGCGAACCACTGACCTTTGGAACGTGAAGCAAGATCTCGTCTGCTCCAGCACATCAATTTTATTTATTTATTTTTTTAATTATTCTTTGCAAATTATAATTTCAATCTTAGTCCCTAACTCCTCCACTGATATTTAATGTTCATAAAATTTATAGCTTATATTTATTATTTAATAAAGATTATATATGAAATGAACAATAATGTATTGTGAAAGTATCTTTTTTATTTTCTCAAAATTTAATTAAATCAATCAACGTGATTCTGTGTATTACTTTAGTCTCAACAAAAAAAAAATTCTCTCTCTAACTGTGAATTAAGAACACTTGTTGCCTGGCAAAAGTCAGAAGTTTTTCTGATACAGGCGTTAATTTGAGTGAATTGAAGAGAGAGAACAATGAAAAATATATTGGATCCACCCCCCATCACCTCGCAGCCCCTCTTAACTTCTGTTCCTTTCTCTAGGGGACGATATTTAATTGCAAGGGAGGGTGGAGTTTATTAAATACAAAGCTAGCTCCTGTAGTAAGCTTAAAAATAATAATGCGCGGCTTATTTTATTTTATTTTTTTTTTTGTTTAATTCAAATTTCAAACATTCTTTATCCTTCATTTTAGAGGTAAGTGAATAAAGAGTAACAGATAGAAAGCATTAAAAAAAAAAAAACAAATCAATAATTAATTTTATTTTAAAGACATTTTAAAAGATTATTGCTGATTGATTAGAGTATTATTCCAAAATTCCGATCTGCAAATCATCGCTTCTTTTTATCAATAGGTGAATGTTAATGCGAAATAAATTGCAAATCGGTAACATTTCTTTCGCATCTGTATTAAATTAAAAGGTAAACAATGTAATTTAAAGAAATTTTATCGCTCAGGGCGGGATACGAACCAATGACCATGAAGCAAGAGTTTAACCTCTATCTATACTTTTTATTATTTATTAAGAACTGGTCGGGAAGCAAGTTCATTTTAGTTGATACAAATACAAAAATAGAAATCACTATAAATGATCTGATTTAAAAATTAATTTAATACATTTTTTTTTTATTAATGAACGGAAAATTAAAAGAGATAAATTTTTTTCTCTCCATTTCCAATTCGGTTTTTTTTTTCCTTGTAATTGCAATGATCAATTGGAAATTCGAAGTGAAATGTAAAAAGCCATTTTTGGGGTTGGATTACAATCCAATAAGCTTCAGGGGCTGATGCTTCAAATTAATCAAAACATACGAAACATTGATCAAATCCCTTTTTAGAAATACAATACACGGAATCCGAGTGACACCAAAAAATTGAACTCAGGGGTGAGAAAAATAATAAAACAAAAGAGAGAGAGAGAGAGAGGGTATGAATCTGCAGCTATTCATTAGAGAATGTAATTTTATATTATGAGAGAAATGTCAATATTACTATTGACATCGAAATATAAATAGACAAAATCATTTGCCCTTGTCCCTTCCTTATAGCGGAGCTTGCTGTCTAAATGGTCTCATGTGCCAAAAAACAGAAATGAAATATATTATTATGAGCAGTAATTTTGTGATTGTCCAGCAAGTAGTATAACTTTTAACTCAGTGACTCAACGGCGCTCGATATGATCTCAATTGATAATAATGAAAATAAACAAATTTCAACAAAATATCGACTCTCACACATAGAAAGGTTTGGGCGTCTTAGAGCAATCCAGAGATACCACAACGCATATTATAGTTTCAGCGGGTCAGAAGCTGTAGATGGCTTGGAAGTATTCAGACGCTCTCTCTATATATTTTTTACAGAGGAACGTTAAGATTTTTTTCCATTTTTAGGGTCCTTTTGACCTGAAACTTAAAACGTTTTTAAAAATTGGGGGTCAAATTTTTTATGATCATAATACTTTCTTCTTACTATTACAAAGTGTGGGAAAGTAAAAAACCTTAAGTAAGATTGGTATTGATTGGTTTGCATAACTACATTTTAAATACAATCACGCGAATTAATAATTTACTTGTGTAAAACAAAAGAGAGAGTGGGGGAAAAAACAAAAAAAAATTATATTTATTTCAATTCTAAACTATATAGATTAGGCCCTAAGTAAAAATATAATGTGTTGCACATAATTAGCCCTTTAATGGTAAATCCTATTTTTTCATAGACTGGGGTCTAGATCTTCAGTAATTTTCAAAAATTCTCTAAATTAACCGTAAATTCATTCGCGAGTTTTTTAACCTCCTGTTCAGCCATAAGTGGCACTTTTTTGAACAGTCATGAACTCCTCTTCTAGTTAATCGATATTCAATAAATAACTCGTCAAATTTTTGCAAGTTGTTATAACGGATGAACATTGAAGCAAAAAAATTATTTTTATTTAGATCATCATATTCTGCACAAAATTAAATTTATTTCATTAAAATTGATTGATGTGTTCTTCCACTACGGCCAAGATGAAGCCACCAAAAAGGGAAGCGCTTATACATCTTGATTTTGATCTGAAGGTTATTGACGAATTTTTGTATGATATGTCACTTTTGGCTACATGAAAATTTTATATAATGGTAAAATTTGAAATTAAAGATGTATTTACGTCAAACATAAAGATGAGAGGCAAGTAGCTAGAGGAAAGGGGGAGAGGGTATTTTTGAAATAAATATAATAAAGTCAATGGTATAGCTACATAATATAGCTTTTTCTTTTAATTTATACTTGAGTAAATTTCAAATTACCCCAAGTGCTCCTTTTTTTTCTCTTTTATCATACGTATTCCCATCTTTTTTCTATGTTTATTTATTTGATGATGAAAATAAATCAAACAAATGACTTTGTGGAAAGGAAGGTCCAGAAATAGGCATTATTTAAAAAAATTTAAGGAGAGCGAAAAAAAAAAATGAAAATAAAAAAAAAATACTCAATTTTTCACGGCTTAGTGGCGGAGGTTAATCCTGGTTGACCGATGCGACTACCAGAAGGGCATAAAAGTAGGGACGGAGGGATGGCGATTAGCGACTTTTTGCAAGGCTAAGGTGGTGGTAGTTTTGGGATTTCGCCAATGTTCATTCTATAAATCGACGAGGACCTCCCCCCTCACTACCACTAACTCCATTTAATTGCAGCTTTGGGGCGACATTAAAACCAAATTAGAATAAATATTTAGGCAAGAGTTTCGGTAACAAGTAGCAAAGGTATATTGTGTTGGAATATAAGTATTAATGCATTTTAATATAGTTTATTCATCCCTAAAAAATAAAGAAATTACCTAAATTATAAAATATATGCCAAGAATAATGATACGAGACTTTTCTATAATCCGATATCTAAAGGTCAAACGAATTAACCTAATATTAGAAAATCTTAAAGAATAGGAGATAAAAATATTTATTTATTTTTCTCAAATAAAAGTTGTTAATCATATTAATTTTACCCAAATAAATAGTTAAGGAGGTACTAAGAATTTTCTTGTTTAAACTTCAAATGAAGTACCATTTCTATTATTTTGATGCTAAAAGCTGTCTGTCTGCCAATGGCCATTGAATAATAGCCCATGCAAAATTTGAAATTCAATTTATTATCCAAAATTGTTATTCACTCTTTTATTACTATCAATAGCCTTATTTTTTAAGTCTTTTTTGGCATCCCAGGCCATTTAGACTCCTTTCTTACTTATTTATAGCTAATATTACAAGAGCTTTATTAAAATTATAAGTTCTGTAAAGTTGACAACACAAGCAGTGTGAAGTTAGGCACGTATACAAATGACACAAGTGCTATCAACTTACGAGCATTACGTGTTTTTACTTTTCAAAATAAATGCATCACTCTGATGACCATGGCAGAAATAGTGGCCGAAATGTTGTATTACATATTTATATCCTTTTTTGTATTATTAATTACTAAAATAAACAACGCCAAAAAATTCTGTTTCAAACCGTTCAGCTGCAATTGTATTCTAAATGATATATTGACTCATAGTCTTTTGGGGCGTTTTGAAAACCATTAATTTTTAGAAAACACTATTATTCATTTGAATTTAAAGACTCAGATCACATAGATGAGGGTCTTTAATAAGAGATGGAAAATAAGTGATATGCAAAAACTTGTTGATGACTGTTCAAAGATGACCAAAAAAAAAAAGAAAAAGCTAAATCGCACAGAAAAATTTTACTGAGATAAAACAAAAGTCATTACTGCCCGGGGAACAGATTCTATTTGCCATCTTTTATAAATAATGTGCTCTTCGCGGGCCCACATACTAAAAGATCGACAGAGTACCTACTCTCTTTGTGTAGAGGTAAGAGTATTGATTTTTTAATTGAATTTGTGATATTGATTATACCACATCGGCACTATATTTGTAGACTCAAATTCTCTTTATTCTTCAATTAAATGAAAATAGCCTATATGTTAGAAGACATGAAGAATATGTCCAGATTTATTTATAATTCCTCTATCTATTATTGAACAGACATAAAAAAAAAAAAAAAAAGGTAGCCTTTAATAAAAAATTTATCAGACTATTATTATTAAGAGTTATTTATGACGCAGAGAGGGAAAAACTAAATAAAGTGCATCTTGTAATATTTCAAAGGTAATACCCTTTCATGAATTATATAAAATTTCATTATTAGCTTTAGAATTTTTAAGACAATATCTTCTATCTATTTATATATAATAGCGTCAAAAAGAAATTTGGCACCCTTATAAGAATATAAGTGACGGTCCAGGAAAAATAGTCGGGTCCCCAAATGGGAATTTGAGAATTAATAAATTAAATCAATACTCGAAAAATTTTTTGAAAATCCAAATTTCTTATTGAATAGAATAAAGCCCTAACTTTCCTTATGAAAAATCAAAGCTAATTAATTGCTAATAATAAGATATAAATAATAAAATTCCGCAAATGAAAATGCATACATATTGTTAAATTTTTTTGAGAAGGGTAGGGGGGGGGGGGATATATTTCTTAATTATTAAATCAAATCAATAATTTTTATTTTCTATTTATTAACAATAATAATTAATTTAAGAAGGGGTTCAGGGGGGCGAAGCTCGCCTGGCCAGATGCGGAGATTGTAAGGCTGGCGACGCCAGCTTTTATTATTATAATTAAAGTACTACGTCAAAAATAAGTAAATAAACTCTATCTTTTGTTTCGTCTTAATTAATAATTTGGAGAGTTGTATAAAATCCAAAATTAGTAAATTTCGTAGTATATAAAACATTATGAAATTTGGTGATTTTGGTTTTAATCTAATCATTTTAATTATAAATAAAAAGGGATTATGTCACTAAAAAAATTTAAAAGGTTATAAGAAAATTAAACTAACCGGAAACAGGAATTTTTCTCTAGAGGAGAAATAGCCAAACATAGCGATGGATGATTCGCGCGATCTGAAAATAAAATAAAAAAGATTAGTAATAATTTAATAAAATTTATTACTGAATTAAATACTAAAGAGAGATTAGATTATTTAATAAAGAAGAAAGGACAATGCAGTCAAGAGAAAAATAAAGACCCAAATAATCGGTCTACGTTTCGGGCGGAAGTTACGCCCTTTTTCAAGACCAAAATTTGTTTACAATTCCCTCGTCGTTATTGGATTACATAAAATAATTTAAGGGGGCAAACAACTCAACAGAGCCTTTTCATATATACATATAATATTGAGGTTATTATTCAAAATATTATTAAAATATTTTATGTATAACACAATGAAGTCGATGTATAATTTTTAATAATTTCTGGTTTTGAGGAAGGGTATGACTTATTCTCGAAACCGTCGAACCAAAATTTTCACCATCCTTTCTTCGTCTTTTTCACTGAATAAACCCTAATTTATTTTTGTTTAATTTATATTATCCAATTAATTTAAATAAACATGGAAGGATAAAGATTTTCGGGTTAGGTGAGCCTAAAGGTCCAAATGAAATGAATACATACATATTATTAACTAATTTAACTTCAACCCAGAAAAAAAATTTTTATCAGCATTTAGTAGAGATATTCCTTCAGAAATTTAATTTTCTCTTTTATGATATCATATTTTTTTATAGTAGAAACATCTATAACCTGGGGTCCAAATTAAAATATTTTTTAGAAGAGAGTAAATTATAAAAATATGGTGGCCGCATTAATTTATTTTTTGCCTGTGGAATGCCATTTAAATTTTTCTTTTCTTTTTTTGTAGTTTATTGAAGAAGTTGAATCAAAAAGTTTTCATCATTTAGAAAATCCCAATGGAAGTTTATTTTATTTTTTCAATTGAACCTATTTTTATTATTAAATTCTTTAGAAAAATATTCACCCATCTCAATGAATTTTTAAATTGATTTTTCATATTTATTTTAAACCTTTGCCTGAGAATGATTTAAACGTCATATATATTGATGACGCTAATTAAGAGGAAAAACTCTTTTATTTGATATCAATTAAATTCTCTATAAAATTCTTGCTACTTTATCGTTCGTTCGTTATTCAGGCCATCAGTGTCAAAATATTCTGTAAATGACATTAAATTAATAAGCTAGGGCTCGTCACGTTAAAGTGGATGGAAATGAGTGGGCTTGCAAATTCTTTAATACTACGTTAATAAATAAATTTATTCCAAAACATCTCTACACGTGGATTAAGAGAGAGAGAGAGAGAGGAATTATTTATTCATTGTTGATTACTCGCTTTGTTGACTCGATATATGGATAATTATAGCAACTTATGGCAGGCCAATCCGTCCGGTTAAATTCCAAATTCCGCAAACGGACTTTGTGTGACATCCTGGATAATGCCCTTCCTCTCCATTAACCTCATATTATGTGTCTGTTAAATGTCTCATCATTAGATCATGGATCGAAATTGTAAGCATATAAGATGACAAACTATTATCTAATATTCAGTTGGATTTACAAGACGATTTATTCCTTTAAACTTGAGAGAAGAAAAAAAAATAGAGCATTCGAAATTTTAAATGTGAATAGTTGGTTTTATTTATTTATTTAATAAACGAATTGAGAGATGATGAAAGGGATGAATTCATCCGCCCTCTCTAAAACTGCCTTAATTATTACTGACAAATTCATCTAGAATAATTAGGGGATGTTCCTTGTAAGAAATCTTCACTTTTTATCATTTCAAAATAAATTTCAATAATATTCTATGGATGAATATGGTCTATTAGTATTTAGTTATCTGCGATAAATATTTAAGAATGAAACTAAATTTTCTTTTATGGGAAAATTCGATCATTTATATTTGCATTTTTTGACAAATCCATGCTCTTTTTATCAAGAGATTAAGAATGCTGGTTTTCTTTTTAAACCCTTTTTATTCAACTTGTCTGTCGACCTTCCCGATAAGGTAGTGACCTGAAATTTTGTATATAGCCTCAGTTCAGATGACAAAACATTTTATTAAAAAAAAAACATTTATTTTTATTTGAAGTTCAAACCTGAAAAATCAGTATTTCTTAGTGAAATAATTTCCATATGTTCTACTCATCAGTTTGAACAATTTTTGAAAAAATTTTTATATTTTTTACAAAAACCTATTTAGAAGTAAATAAAAAATTAATAAATTTAATTTAAATAAACGCTTTTAGTGACCAATTCGAGAAGGAGAAAAATTTTTGTTTAAATTTATATTTA
>JAAAKE020107752.1:0-17229 GCA_010014785.2 Anisolabis maritima
TAATTTAAATAAATTTTTGTCGCTCAGGACGGAAAGCGAACCTCTGACCTTTGGTACGTGAAGCTAGACCTCTAGCTCTGCACCAAGGGACAGGGCATAAAATATTTAAAAATTAGATTCAGTACAATTCCAGCTTAAGAAGCTCTGATTAAAAAATAAAAATTGTTTATCTGTAGGCTATTTTAAATGCTCTTATTTAATTTTTTTGTCTCTCAGGACATTTTGTCCTTCCCGATGAGCTACAAATCTATAGACTTTGTGTCATTTTATTAAATGTGAAAAAAATATATTATATATTATATTTATATAAAAAAACGCTTCTATTAAAAAATGAATTTAAAAAATGAAAATAACTTTTTCTTAACATTGTTAAATAGATATTTGACTTATAAAAATAAAAGCTCTCTGAACTCACTGAAACTTAAAACTATCATTCATATCATTTATGAAAAATTTTTAATGAACAAAACATTTTAATTTAAATATCCAAATATAATCAACAATTTTAAACAAAAATAAAAAACGTCTGGAAATACCCATTGTAGCCACAAACTTAAATCTGCCAAAGGGCTGTGTCGCTCCGCTTGCAATTCCTATCTGAACGCAAAAGTTTCTAAATTGCCGCTTCGTTTGCAACAGTTTCAAAATAATACACGTAGTATGGATTTATAGATATTGGTACCCTAACCTAACGTAAAATTTGGTAAAATTTCAAAATTTTGGCAATGTTGTCATAAACAGATTTAAATATTTTTGTAGGTTTTTACCTTATTTTTAATGCTTTATCCGAATGTGAAGTCATCATTTTGATATTTGAAAAAAAATTGCGCACAGACATACAGAGTACATACAGAGAGATTGTTGATATATAATATAATATTGAATAAATGAAAGGAGATCATGGGTCTGATCTCAAGTGTGACCCATTACTGATATCTAAAACACACCCTCAAATGGCTTTATCACTAGAATATTTACAAATTAATAACAAAATTTTCACAGAGATTTTTCCTTGTATATTTTAATGGCTCATATATGTAAATTTTTTAATGTCATTTAAGAAGATCTTAAAATGTTCAAATATCTTATTGCCGAGCTTGTGTCAAATTCAAATGTCTCTTTCTTGACAAAGGCATGTCTTTATTAACTTCTTGCCATGAATAGTAAACACTGGATCTATTTCAAATGCCTCGGTAAAATGCAATGTGGAATATTCATATGAACACCAGCTTGTAATTATAGCCCAACATAGAACCTAGATATGTCTATTTTAGTTGGAATCCCGTATACTCATATTCTAAAACTCAATAGAATATTCATTGTCAAGTTTCATAATAATCATTGATGATTTCATAACTTTTGTCATTAAATTTATATTATACAAGGGTATAATTTCATATGAATGAAAAAAATATCAATAAGAAAAATATAATATTTATTAAAAAAAAGCTATTGAATTTTCCAATAATGGCGATATGCTTTAACTCCTTATTTATTATTACTTTAATGAAATAATAAAAAACTTTATTGTTTCTTTTAAATTATATACTAATACTAAATTTTATGCCTTTTCAAACACTTATTATTTTATCATTCTTCTCTTACTACCCTTACTTCAATTTGCTTAATTCGGGACATATAGAAAAAGAAAATAAACAGGGAAAATATCGGATGCAGCAAATAGACCAAACGCAGATTAAAAAAAAGGCCTTGCCTTGCAAAGCCGATCATGGTATATGAAATGAAATCATTTTGGTTGTCTTCCACTCTGGAACTACGAACTACTCGTTTTGCCATAGTAATTAGCATTTGATTCTTCAAAAAAGGGCCAGTCGTTAAAAAACGACGTAAACTTTCCTTGGTTATTTCAGACATTATACAAACACTGCTGAAATTTAATCGATTTCTTTCTTACGATCTCTGCGGTTTTTTCTTTCATAAAACATTTTCACCAATACCCAATGCCTTGTAAATATCTTGATGTTCGATGACCCTCGAGTGATTGATGTCTCTCAAGTGCAAGCAAGAATCGAGGTTAAGTTCGAACTCCCCATCTACACATCCATGTCTCACGCCATTTAAAGGCACCAAGGGCTCAAAGGCTTTGAGCCTGTTAAATGATGCGTCTATTTGCTTGGCGGCTTGCTGCCTTTAGGCTGTCATCTGTAGCCACAGATGACATTGCCTTAAAACAGTTGGCAGCCCCATAGGGATAAGCTCTTGCTATTGACACTTAACTGTATTCAGTCGACAGCTACAATCCGTTGACAATAATCTCGTTAGATTTGGCAATTAAATTTAGATATTTATTTTATATTTAAATCATGTAAAATTTAATAAAAATCATAAGTTATATGAATTTTCAAATAAAAAGAAAGAAAAATTTATAATTTTATTTATAACATGAAAAATTTATTAGAACAGAACTCAGAATGTGTCTGTCATTTTTTAAAATAAATTCCAATCACTAATGTCAACGTTTCGTAGCTTCCAATGACTCCTTAAATTATGTGAGCACTCGTATATTAAAAATAGATTATACAAATATTACAATATAAACTTAATCCTTTGTTCAAATCCGGGTGGCACCAATCATAGCTAGTCAAAGCAATAATCTCGCACTCATTTATCTTAAAAATATATCTATATCTCAATCATATTTATTTGAATCGAAAATATTCAAGTTCTGATAGATTTTATCAAGGTGAACAATTTCTCTTATTTCCTTCCTCATTTACCTAAATTAATCCATTTCTTCTAATTATATTTTAATCACTTTCTATGTCTGATTAAAATTTATTGAGCTTCTTCAACTTATAATTAATTTATTAACGATTGATTGAAATTTTCAAATCACGATAATCTTTTTAGAATTATTAAAATCTTATAGCATTTTAATTCAATTATAAAGGGCTTTATAAATTACACGAGCTAATTTCTTGAAGAAATTGTTCTCATTACGTATTCTAATCTAAAAAAATTAATAAATAAAAATCAAGATTTTGGTTAGTTTTAAAGCAATTATTTCAAATAGAGAACTATTTTGAGTGAAAATTGAAGGCAATTTCTTGCTCAAGTTGGCTCGTGCAAAAGATTTTTAAATACCCTACAACTATTATTAGATATATATCTCTTTTCTCTTCCAATTTTTTCGCCTTTCTTTTTTATACTTTAGTAAAATAAGTATTACGGAGAAAAATAAGTATTAAAGAGATATAAGATTTTAACAAGAATCAGCTTGACTTTTTAAGAAAGGCCACGATAAGGATTAATTAAAGAGGATTAATAAGGACTTAATTTCAAGTATTTTGTGTATTTATTATTATATAGTATTATTGCAGAGGTGGTTAAGTAGACTAAATTATGATTCCTTAATTATTAGGGAAACTTTAATTAGCTACCCCTTTTCGAAATAATAAAACTTAATTATTGTTTTGCTATATTATTATATAAGTTAGGAACTCCATTCTAAATGATGACTGGAAAATAATTAAAATTTATATAGAGCTTTAAACAAATATTAATTACAAGTAGGGCTATCAAATCTTGTATGAAAACAAAGTCTAAAATATGAATCTGGAACATTGGACTCTTATGGTCCTCTAGTAAGAAGTAAGGGATTTTGAAAATAATTTTTCCTCCATGAAAAAATCGTCTAATTGAGTTCTAAGAAGGTTCATCTAGATCAAATTAAAAGGGTCCCGAAATAAGAAAAGTTAACTAGCTATAGGTGTATAAATTCGTTCTTTTTTTTCTAAATTTATTTAAAACTCAAATACCATGAGGTGTATATAGTGGATCGTTTTTGTTTACTGGAAAGTAGGCAACCAAAATCATCAACTCACTAATTAATTGTTTGATTAATTGTTATGGAGCAGCTGCCCCTACCTTTTTCATGGCCCACCATATGACGTAAAATTTATGCAAACGGTAGGTAAGGTAAAAAATTAAAAAAAAAAAAAAAAAAACATTTCGGAAATATTTTAGATAAACGATACTCTAAACCAGAAGAATCAGAATAAATATACTCTAAGTTTGTTCTTGGCCAACAGCATAAACCTTTTGATTTTTCAGGATAACATGAATGAAAAAACTAATTTGGAAAATATCCCATATATAGAAGGACGAAGAATGAAAAACTTTATGCTTGATCTCGGAGTTTTATTACCTCATCATCAGTCCATGATCAAATTATTTCTTATTCGTTAGTCACAAACATATATAACATATGTATTATTATATTTATACAATATATTTTGTAATGGATAATTTATAGATGATTGCGAGAATGATAATATCAATATATATAATATTTATATAAATATTAGTCTCTATTAAATTTTAAAAATTAGATTTCTCTCCCGCGGCATTCAAAATAAGTTTAGTAGAGTCTTTTATTTGTACTTTTTGTTAATTCTAAAAAAAATTTCCACTTTATCATATTATATTTGTCTTAAAAAACTTTTGGAAAAAAATATATCTCGGGTAATTACTTAAATACTTTGGAAAGTCCCACCACTAGAGTTATTAACCTTAACATCAGAATATAATCTTATTAAAGAAAAATTTTTTCCACAAAGGATTACTGAGCATTTTTTTGACAATGAAAAACTGTTAATGACGAACAAAAATAAATGGAAGAATTATTATTTCGCCTCACAAAGAAATTCATTCGAGTAAGGGGTTAGAGTAACGAGTTGAGGAAAAACTTCTTTAACACTGTTGTCTTATTAGTTCTTTAAATTATTATTTTTAGCCTTATCTCATATCTAATAGCAATTTTATATTTAAAAAGACTAGTAATTTTTTACAAAATTAGTGAGGAAACAATAGATTTTATTAAAATTTTATACTTTACTTTGAGAAAAATTATAAAGTACAAATTCTAACAATAATTATTAAGGAAAAGAGCTAGTAATCTTATTACCCAAAGTGTTTATTTTAGTTTTTTTAAATTAAGGTCAAAAAATTTTAATCAATGAAATATTTTTTTTTTTTATATAAAAAAACATTTTTAGAAAATGGAAATAAGAAATGTGTATTGGGGCATTTGGATATCTTAAAAATATTAACCCCACTCTGAAATCCGATCAGCAAAAAGTTTCCACCACTAAGAATCCCACAAAGTTCTCTCATTCAACACCAATCCCGTGTTCGTTACTCTCCCGCTCTTCCCTGTCAGCTATTTTTTTTAAGAGGCTGGGCCGCCCATCATCATTTCCTTTCCACGCCTCACATCTTTAGTATTTCGGAAATAACTAGATAATGGATTCGTATTTAAATAATAAAAACTCAACACTGTCCTAAGCACTTTGTCACTCATTCATTCAACTTTTGGCCGCATAAGGCCCGCAAGTTGAAAAGCCTTGGGTGCCCCTGGATATTATTTATCTAACAACTTACCATAATTCTAAACGAAATATTATTAAAAGTTAACATTAATATAAGGTTTAATTTAAATAAAGGACTGTTTAAAAGACATAATATCCTAAACACAAGCACCTAACTAATATTTACTTTTATGTAATTACATTTTAAGTCAAAGAATTAAATGAATAATTAAATTCATTTCTCTATTTATAGAAGGTAAAAAAAAAAGTAAAGTTTATAGCTATTATTTTACATTAATTATTTAACTCTTCTTTGTTGATATTCAACCCTGAATATTCTCAAAAGATTTTTCATAGCATAGAAAAAAATTCGGATAAAATAAATATTTCTTTCTACCTTCGCTAATAAATTTATATATTACAAATTTATTCTATTTTATTCCAACAACGAATAGATTCCCTTTTTGCTTAGATTAGTTAGAAAAACATGAAAAAAGACTTCCCAAAAGTTACAATAAAGTGCCTAAAAATGGACAGGAAGAAGTTACCCTGTTTTCATTAATCGATTCAATCTTAGAAATTAAATCAAAAAATTTTAATGAATTGAAATGATTGTATAATTTATATTTAGTTAGAAAAAGTATTTGATGTTCATAAGGAAAAAAAGGGGGTTCTTTTCTTCTATTTTCCCGGCTTTAAGTTAGAAAGAGGCGTTCGTTCTCTCAAGAGGAGTGATTTAATAAAATATTTCTAACCTTATGGAAATTAGAAGATAAAAACATTCCCACGTGGAACTTAATCATTAAAACTGTTGACACAAGTAGGCCATACGCCACGTGTCACTGAACTCGGAAATGGGGAAGATAACTGCCGCTGATATTACGGGCAATTAATTTCTTTTTCTCTTTTATTAAATTAATCAATTTTGATTATTACTTACATATATATATGCTTGGCTTATTTAAACTTTTAAAACTAGCCTAGCTACTATTTAGATGTCACAGGTCGTCTTATTAATTCTCAAACAGAGCTCTAAGGAGATCACTTGCGGTTTCCTAATCTTATTTTCAAAGTAAAGATTTCTTTAACAAAACACATATTTTCCTTAAAAAAATTATTAAGAAAAATATTTTTCAGGCTCCCCATCTGAGGCTAAGTGTATCTATCAAGTTTAAAAGTTTTTTTACTAGCCGCCTTTAATATGTAATTGTCTCAATTTAAGAACTCAACTTAGCTTTTTTTTTTTTTTTTTTTGAACTTTTTCGGCATCTAAGGCCTTAAATGACCTATTAAAGTATAATTGAAATATTTTCACTTTTTTTTTTAAATAATACTTTTTTTTCTGTTTCAGGTAAGAAAGAACTTCAAATTTTCCTCGCCGCAAGGTAATTTATGTTTTCATAATTTCAAAAAATTATGAATATGGATATGGGATTTAATAAAATAAGGACAAAGGAGTGCATAAATTCATTCATTTTTGCTTGCTCGATGCTAGACCACCCAAATGACAATTACCACGATTATTTGCTCCAGATTCGTAGCGCCGGACGAGTCCTACTAAGTTGTTAAATCTCTAGAAATTAACTGAGTATGCGTGGCATTTGGATTGCCTAGCTTCCAGTACCCAAACACGAACTAATTTACGCACCGAAAAAAATCTGGTGTGACTAAACATAACTTTCCTGTAAGGAAAGCTGAGTGATATGCTGTCATCCCTGATTTTTGGATCGGTCTATCTAGCTAATCTTCCTCTAATTCAATCTTAATAAAATAATGTACAGTCAATTTAATAAAATTCGTTAGAGTAGTTTAGGAGAAAATAACAAAAAAACGTACAAGAGTAAGGTGCGCTAAACTCTTTTGGGGCTGATAGGGATTAATACATTTCAAAGATCATCTAATAAATAATTGATATATGAATTTTAATCAAAATCGTTAGAGTGAATTTTCAGAAAATCGAAAAAACTAAAAAAGTATATTAGTAAAGTGCTAGTACCTTGGCCGATTTTATTTAAAAGCTTTGAGATGTAAGCAATGAGGGTACCCTAGCTTAAATATAAAATTTCAGCTTCGTACGATTTTTCGTTTTTGAAAAATCTTGTTAACAGCAGACCATTTTGCGAACCAATTTTTTTTAGGCTCAAGGGACCTCAAAACGTGTAGTTACGTTGAAATCGCATTACTTTCTCAAACATTTAGGTAAGAGAAAGTAAAAACAAGAGTATTTTTTTTTTTAATTTCGACAATAAAACTAATAATTTCTAAGTAATTTCATTTTTTATCTTAAAATTATTTCATGCTTCATTTACAATTTTGTGAATAAATTTTTAATATTTAATTCAAAATTTATAGAGCAGTTATTTTAAATTCTTCTTGGAGAAGGAGCCATCTCTTAAATTGACAATTAGGACCGAGGGTAACAAAAAAACTTTCAATTTCATTTTCATTTAATAGTCAAAATAGTATTTTTAATAAAATAGATCAATAAAAATGTATAAAGTATCATATCACGTTATTTATTTGTTTATTATTAGATAGGATATCCTTGAGGAAGGGTCTCGAAATAGTTTACATTTATAGGGAATTTATTAAGAAAATTTAACCCCCAAATTTTCGGTTGGGACTCACCTCAAAAAATTTTTCTGGAAGTCAGTTAATGTTTCATTGGTTACTAGGCCGTATTTCAACTGGGATTTAGCGACATCCCATTAGGATTTTCCAAGATTAAATATATTTTTGACAGAACGCAACTGAAATAATATGTAAATTACATCAACTCATTTAGTTTTGTTTTTGGATGTTGTTTAGAAAATCTCTAAAATATTCTCTTTACAACTTGTGTTGCTCTCTTTGATGATTAATATGCTACTTCTATATTTAATGGAGTTATACTTTTAGTTCTCATCTACTTATTAAAGTTTAAAATTTTACTAACTTATATAGATAATCTGAATTTTTTTTCGAACATTGTTAGAAATCTTATTATTCCAGTTAAAAGATTTTATTATCTCTCAGGAAGATGATAAATTAGTTTTAAACTTTTTTTTTTTTTGAAATTCAACATTTGTTCTTATGAATTTAAAATGAACAAATTATTTTTATTTTCTATTTCTCCTTCAGATTTTTTTTCTCTCTTGAATGCTTTATTCGTAAATTAGATTACTTAGAAAACTACAGGCAATTACATTTTTATTAAAAAGAAATTGAGTTTTTATCTAGAAAGGATTTAATCATTCTTTTCCATTAAATTATTTTCCAATTTTTTTCTAAAACTAATTCCAATTAATTTTAATTTCTCGCACTATTATATATAATAATAAGGGGATCATAAAATTTAACACCCAATTTTTGAATCTTTCAAAACAAAAGGACCCATAAATGCAAAAAAATATTAATATGTATTTGTGTGTGTAGCTTTTATTTTAGCTTATATCTCTGGAACCACTCTTCAGAAAAGGAAGAAACTTAACAAATCTATATTCCTAGGAAATAAAAAGGTCTAAGAAGGTATTAATACAGTATTTGAAGCAAATCATCACATCGTTAAAAAAGGGTTCCCAATATTTATCACGAACCACGATTTTCTCAGCATCCACTGGCGTAGTGGATCTTAGGCTTT
Organism: Anisolabis maritima; assembly: GCA_010014785.2. Taxonomy (NCBI): domain Eukaryota; kingdom Metazoa; phylum Arthropoda; class Insecta; order Dermaptera; family Anisolabididae; genus Anisolabis; species Anisolabis maritima. Next base: position 8,950 of record JAAAKE020107752.1, read on the forward strand.
AAACAATTATAACTTATAGATTATACATATATGATACACAATAATAATAATTAAGACGTTCGTCTTCAGCCTTGAACAAATAACAATTCGATGAATCGGATCGGATTTATTCTAAAACAACGAACAAAAAATTTAGGTATATGATAATAAACACTTAATCATAGAGAAAATAAAATGGGAAGAAGGAATTTTAAATCAATTTTGTGTGGTGAAAAATCTGCTTGATATTTATATTCAATTTGTTTAAAATTCCATTAATGAAAAGATATTTATTTATCCAACCTAAAAATAACAAAACATAGCTTGAATACTCAATAGGTCTTTAGAACGGCCCCATCTTACTAATATAGATCAGGATATGGTTAGCGATGTTTAAAAAGTACAAGAAAGTATTTCAACTTCGTTGCCTATTTTTTATGATAAAATATTATTTAGAATTTGTGAATATCAAATGCTGAAAAATAAAAAAAATTTTTAAAAATCTTTTGGGCATTTTGGCCATATAGACTTTAAACAATTATAACAAATTATATACGATACATGTAATCCAGGCATATTTATACCAGTTGGTATCCAAATGGTTTAAATAAATTTTCATCAGACCAGCTGGAATCTGAACCTACAACCCTTGGCTTTGTGTATCAGTAGTGATAATTTCAAAACCTTTAACCTCTCGTCTACGAGGTAGGACATCATAAAATCATAGATTAATATCTCTTTTCAGAATCATTAGCTTTTAATGAATTTTTCCAAAAGGAGAGCGCCATATCGTTGCCACATACGATTTTTTTTATTTATCACAATTTGACAACTAGAGAAGTATTGGTTATAAAAAGCAGATTTAATAATAACAGTGACACTTATGAGAAATATTACCATCTTCATTTCTCTGTGAATCATCACATACCTTTTGGATTATTTATCTTCTTTGCAGTTAATACTGTTTTGTGTCTCTCATATAAATTTTGAATAAAAACTTATAATGGACTTTGTCCATCCATATTTCGGGAAATTGATCCTTTTAACTTTTAACTTGTTTTATTCTACATGTATTTAACTTTAACACTCAGCTAGATCGGCTAATTTTGAATAAGAATCTCAAATTTAAATATTTTTAAAAAATTTTTATTTAAATTCTTTAACCCAAATGAAAATAAACCCTCACTAAATACTATTTTGTTTATTAGTATACAAGTGGAAACCCCAAATCCTAATGGTCTTGAAAGAATTTGATTAAAGTTAATTAGTTGACATATAAACGGGGGTTGTCCGTCGTCATCCTTCTCTCCTCTTGACGGGCATCGATCCATGGACCTCTGCCACCAGCTGCATACCAAATTCCTTTGCCAAGTTAAAACTGTCAAAGCTTCTGTAGTAATGGAGACCGACCATCTGCACCGGACATGTTTTGACATCTCTCTAAAAGCTGAGTGATATTGTCTTCATCAGGACGATTTATTCCTGATAATATACGAATCGGCATTCCCCCCTTCCCTCTTTTTTTTGAGTTATTAATATTTCATTCTAATTAATTGCCTTAATAAATTAAATTCCAGTCGTTATTTATTTAATATTCGGCTATATATCTTTGAAATTAAAATTCCTGTGTATATTGAAGATTTATAATATACTAAGGGCTTGGTGAAGTAAAAAAAAAAAAAAAAAAAGAAGCTATTAGAATATATTTTTGATAGAAAAACTAGAATAATAGTTTTTCCCTTCGCATGAATGAATGATGTGTAGCAAATTTCTTCTCATTCATTGATGAGCTTTCCTCCTACAATTTTTTTATTGATGTTCCGCCAAACACGGAAAGAAAGATCTCAGTTCAGAAAGGAATTTGAGAAAGTATAGGCCGCCTTAGTCTAGTACTAATTACAGATCTTTTAATTATTTTAGGATATTAAAAATATATAGGTACAATAGTATCAAAATCTTATTTACACAATAAATATACAATTAAAATAAAGTTGTTTATTAATACTTTATATAAAATATCTTTAATTTTTTTTATAGTCTTTTCTCGGCATCTGAGGCCATATTGATTTCAAACAATTCAATTATTTATTATTTTACTATACGAATTATCCAGGTATATTTATTTATATCCAATTTTTAAATAAATTTAAATAAATTTTCATCTGTGATCCCAACCCACACCATAACTTTACTTAAAAGTAACAGGATTCGGTTACCAAATCATAAAAATAAATATATTTAAATTATATTGTATATCAATTAATTTAAATGAATATGATCTGATAATACTTACCGACTATGTGTATATGCTATAGCAGTAACACCAGCTGAACTGCAAAAAACTGCCATAATTGGAACAGTGCCAATGAGACGTCGATACTTTTTGTTAAACTAAATTTAATTTTCTTAATCTTTTTTAATTTGAGGTCTCCACATCCAAGAAACGCTAGTTAATAATTATTTTGTCTGTAATTGTCCTTAACTGTGAATCTATTTTATTGAATAAAATTTTATATATAATTTAAATAATTATTAATGGTTCAGTCAATGAAATAATATTTTTGTAATACTCTGTTTTAATGTAAATATTAAGATATCAGTGGAATAACATCATTTTCATCACACTAATGGTCTTTTTGCAAATCGCCATTAATCGATTAATTAATAATCAATTCAATATAAAATGTTTATAAGTGAGATATAACTAATCAATTAATGTAGGGGTTCGGAGAAAAAGAAAACCAGCCGTTTTTCTCAGGTCACTATACACCATTTTATTCAGAAAATATTTCAGCCAACATTACATCGGCCATCCTCAGTGCCACAATGAGATAATTTTAGTGGACCTGCGTCCGGTAGTTATATTAAATATACTTGGAGAGGAGGGGGACATCCACACAATGAAACGATTCGATAGCAAGAATATTTTATATGACTAACGGACGCAGGCCCACTAAAATTATCTCATTGTGGCACTGAGGATGGCCGATGTAATGTTGGCTGAAATATTTTCTGAATAAAATGGTGTATAGAGACCTGAGAAAAACGGCTGGTTTTCTTTTTCTCCGAACCGATTTGGTATCGAAATATTTACATTAAAACGCAATATTACGCAAAATATTCCTTCATTGGATGAATTCTTATTTATAATTTCTTAATGGCCTTGTTCATTTAATTTATATAATGCCTATAGTTAGTCTCAATTGTCGAAAGTTTATCAAAAATATCATTATATTTTTTAAACAATTAATGAATCTATAAGGAGACTATAATCAGCAATTGAATAATAAAAGTAAAGGAAAGAGACGGTGTTATAGGGCAAAATTATTTATTTCAGTTCTAGAATGGCTTTTCGTTTCTAGATAAGGCCTATCCTCAGCGATTGAATTGAATAGGCAACAAGATATTATTTTTCAATGGTCATGAAGATATTCCGCTTAGGGAGACTCTTATCTGCATTATTCTTATTATTAATACTTAATGAACTGGGAATCTAAGAAAATATTGTGCCCCCTTATGGAATAAAATAAAATTTATAACAAAGATTTATTTAGAGTTAGTTCCAACCTAAATTTACAGGACCCCACAGCACTTCCTAAAATCTCGGCAACCTGAAGATCTACAAGACTTGAATCTTTTCATCACAGCATCAAAAATAATAATATAAAACATCAGGAGGACAATTTTTTATCATATTTTTTCTAAACGTATTTATTTAGAGTTATTTATTTGTATTATGTATTTTATTATTATTATTATTCTTTTATATGTATGGTTTTTTCTAATTGTATTTTTGTAGATTGTATATTTTTGTATTTTTTTATTCTAGTATGCAAATTGAATTGCTGAATGGCTTCAGTCAATAGCCGAAAAATAAAGGAAAAAAAACACTTACAGTTAGGGAACCGTTCTTACCTCTTTTCATTTCGTTTGCATAACTCTCAGGCGACTCCAGCAAATTTACACGAGGATCCAAACAAAATTAATTTATATTTGATTTTATACTTTTTTTCCTTAATTTCCGTGATCTGTAAAATACCTAAAATATAAGACCTAATATGACTGCATAATTTTGCAACCCTATATAGCAGGATTTTTTTCGCATCTTCCTATTCTTATTTCTTTATTGTTAATTATAATATCTATTATTTATTATATTTATTCCACCAAATGGGCCCAAATTCAAATTTTTTCATAAAATAAAAATTTAATGTAAACATGAATTTTTTTAAAGTTTTTTCGGCATTGGATGCCATTTAGACTCCATCCTTATTTATTTATATTAATTGGTGGCCAATATAATATAAATAAAATTTTGTCGCTCAGGACGGGAAGCGAACCACTGACCTTTGGCATGTGAAGCCAGACCTCTAGCTCTACACCAATAAAATTTTAAAATAGGTTTTAAATGTTTATGAATTTAGGGACAATTCTTTAATAATTATTATTTAAATTTATTATTATTAAAGCCTATAAATTATTTAAAGCTTTTAATTTTATTTATTTAATATTCTATTGGCAATAAATAGTCGTTCAAATAATTCATCTGCTAAATATTTATCTTTGTTGTGATTATCAATCAAATGTATTTCCACAATCCGCTTTTTTAATTATTAGATTAATATTATAATATATAATAATTACTTTAGTGGATAGATAAGGTTCTTAACCCTTATGTTTACCATATAAATATTTGATTTATCTTTGCAATAATTATGTTTTGGGAAAAAATTCTGATTTTACAAATACATTTTCTACGATTTGAATATTCTGTGAGTAATTTCATGCGTAAGACACATGCGTAGTTCGTTTTTGACCATAAATAAATCTTTACTCTTACGTCCGACGGTTTCTCTTGGAACAAACTTAATTAACAGTTCCAATTTGTTGGTAAATGTAATAATATAGAAGCAAAAAGGTTGTAAAAATTACTGACGTTCCTCCCCTTGCGAATTTTTTTAGGCCCTTTTATAGGCTAAGAAAATTGAAGTCTTCAGCTTCCTCCATTATTGATAATTTTTTTTTTCTCAAATGAAATTTAAGCTCTGCCCTTGATGGAAAGTTATCGGGTTTCAAGTATCAGTGAGCGATTCGCTTCTGGGCTAAGCATAAAATTTATTTTTGGATATCAATTAATTTAAATAAATGTGGATAAAGTCTAACTCTCCTCAGAAGTCGAAAAAATCTACTGTAACTAAGGCACATCACACGTCTTTATATTTTAAGGAAATCTGAGTGTTCTGTCACTCCAAATTTTTTGCCGCAAAAATTCAATGTACAACCAATTAGAATTTATTTTGTTTAATAAATTTCACTCACGCTTTGTTTTCCTAAAGATGACTGTGACCAGCGCAAGTGAAGTATAAACGAGCCTTTAAATTGAACATCCCACATTATATTAAGGTGGAAAATGATTAATACATCTTAAAAATTATCTGATTTATTATATGTACCGCCAATTTAATCAATCAAATTTGATAGAAAGGTTTAAGCCTAATGCAGAAAAAACCTAAAAACGTATAAGAGTAAACCTCCCTCGAACAAATGGGGTGAGGGGATAAGGCTTAATACATTCCAAAGATCAAGTAATAAGTAATTAATTTTAATTAGAGAGAAAAAACTGCATTCGACGAGGATACCTAGCTTAATATAAAATTTCACCCTGGTACGTTTTTCGTTTTTGAGAAATCTTGTTCACACACACAAATTAATTTCTTTTTCTCCCTGGTGCACAAAAATCAATTATCTTAATAAATAATTTGAATATCAGGAGTCACGTATTCGGAAAAATCTTTCAACAGGAGGGGGGGAGGGTTGTCCAAGTCAATATCTTACATTTTCATAAGGGGCTCAGCCTGATTTGTCGAACGAAATCATTCTAAATGGTGTAACTTGATCATTTTGGTTACTGAATTGAATATCAATGACCTACCTAGGTCATATAATATTTCTCATATAATTTTATTTTTTATCCAACAAAAATTTTTTAAAACAAATTACATGATACAATACTTCTATTCTTTCTTTAAAATATTTTTTTTATAGAGTATTATATTTTAGAGATAATTTCATAAAATAATATTCTTATTTTATCATATAATATTGAAATGAAATACATTGAAATATTAATTTAGTGGAAACAAAAAAATTCAACTTCAAATTTCTAGTTGATATTTAATTAAATTCTCCATGATCAATTTTTTCGACTCATCTTTTTTCCCTCCCTTTAAACATCAGAGCTATAATTAACCAAGTGTTTTACTAATAAGTTGACTTTCCAACTATCATTTCATCTCGTTTATTTATTCATGTAATTAAACCTTGCAATTTTCAGCCTCATCTAGATAAATATTGTAAAATAAAAAACACTCGCTATTTCATTTTTAGTATTATTAAAACTTTTTCCAACTTTATTCATTTTTTAGAATAAAAAACAAAAAAAAAAAAACATTTCTCTTTACTATTTCAAATTCACATATTCATGCTCATTTTTACATATGCTAATAAATTTCATCAATTTTTTTTATAAAAATTTAAAAAATTGTTTGTTTTTTATGTGGAATAATTTATCCCTCACAATCAAAAGATAAAAAAAGTATAACATTTAATGGAAAAATTCAAGAGTTGATACAAGAATATAAGTAAATACATCAAATGAAATCATGAAACTTTTCATTAAATTTTTAACCTTTTTTTCAAACAAATCTGTGCAAATAGACAAAGTGGTAATCCCCCCCCCCCCCCCCCAGCGCGATTAAAGATATCAAATTGAATAAGCACTAGAATAATAAATGTCTAAAATAAAACCAGAAAGTCCTATCGCTCGAAGCTATAGAATTGAAAATGTAAAATACTCTAAAAAATAATTACCTTCATAAAGTAAAAAAAACAACACTAATTCGGGCAACCCAATGAACTTAAGTAAACTAAAATGCTCACCAAAGTTAGAAAGATACCATTCAAGGGTTATTTCTGTTCTTGTCTTATAATATATGTTCAAAAGTTTTTAAATCTTCAGCAGACTCTTATGGCTGATCTTGTCTTGCTTAATATGTTATGCCCCTCAAAGGTAATTGGACAAACTGTATCTTTTACTCGTTTACCTATCAAGAATTGAAAATCATTAAATTTCATAATGTTTTACCCATTATTAAATTTATTATTTTCGGATTTCGTATAGATCTTCTAATTATCCCTTAAGACGAAACCAAAGAAAGAGGCTGTCTATTTTCTTTTGAAAGGGAGAGTCAAGCTTATTCTTCAAATTGCACTTGATGATTTTGCACATGCGCACACTAGCTTGAAAAAGAACAGAAATAATCTCTTTCTATCTTTGGTGAAAATTCTAATTTACCATCGAAAAAATTTACAATTATAAAAACAGAATTTCTCTCGTTTCTAGAGAGCCTTAAATTATATATTATATCAAATTAGTATTCAAATTTTTCTTGTAAGAGAATACACGTTTCTATACCCAAAAATTTAATCAATTTTTCTTCACGTTTTAAGTGAATAAGGAATAGACATATTGTATTGGTCTTAAGAAAGTCGATCGAGCCAGTTGAAGAGGCCTTTTTTTTTTGTTTAATTTTCTTGAAGTGAAATAGAAATCCGGAAATGTCATTAATCATACTTTTCGAGAAGCTTTTCAATAAGAGCCATGTGCTCTGAATCGCTGATCGTTGGGTATCGGAAGACGTAACCTTTGCATGACCTTGCTCCTCCACACACGCACAACAAAACTAAGCCAGTTCTATACATTAAATATTAACCATCTAAATAAACACTTGCTGACATTATTTTTATATAATAATAACAAGATATGTTAGCAAATTTCAAACAGTTTTTTACTTTTTTATTTAAAAAAGTAAAAAACTGTTTGAAATTTGCGTAGAGTAGTGGCTCTCCATTTTAAGATTATGACAAAATCTAATCTAATTTTTTAATCGGCTCTCTGGCAAATTAAGACAGGATTAAGTAGTCGCGTTTATCAACTTTTTATCTCAATCTAATTATAATAAGAAAAAACATTTTTTTAGTCTTAACAAATGAAGTGGCGATACAAAATTAAGTCTACTCTCTAGGCGAATGCATTGTTGTTGTCTAAATTTAATTTTTTTTTTTTTTTTTTTATTCAGGTTAGGCTACTAGGCCATGCCCTACAGTACATTGATTACAAATACAATATAAATATATATAAAAATAGTAATAATATAAATAAAATATATATAGGGTAGTCGAAAAAGTCTTTTCGTATTTCTAATCAAACTTCAAGTAATTTTTTTTATATTGATAATTAAC
>JAAAKE020107763.1:0-17229 GCA_010014785.2 Anisolabis maritima
TGAAAATTAACAGAAGCTAAAGAAGCAAATATACTAATGAATCCAGAATATTTAAAAGATAATTTTTCACCAGAATTAAAAAATAATAATTTATATAGAAAAGCAATTGGAAGTTTACTGCATTTATCTACTGTTGTAGGAATACTTTTAAGAAAAGTAAGTAAACCAACTGAGAAAGATTGGAATGGAGTTAAACAGGTTATTCGTTTTTTAAAGACAACTTCAAATGCAAAACTAAAATTTGGAGGAAGAATAAATAATATAAATATATATGTAGATTCTGACTGGGCAGGAGTTATAAAGAAAGTCAACTACCGGATATGTTATTATGTTAGAAGATACACCAATTATTTGGGCAAATAGAAAACAACCATCTATTTCATTATCTTCGTCAGAAGCAGAATTTGTAGCAGTATCTGAAGCCAGCAAGGAAGCACTTTGGCTAAGTCAACTTTTAGAAGATATGAAAATTAAAATAAACGAAATAAATCCATATGAAGACAATCAAGGTTGTTTAGTAATGATAAAAACTTATGACACAAAGATCAAAACATATCGATATCAGATATTATATGCACAAATTCTACTAATCTACTCTCTAATGAAGGTTTAATTAATATTTATTATTGTGAAACAAAGAATATGATTACTGACTTATTGACTAAACCATTACCAAAAGGAAGATTTTATGAATTATGTAATAAATTTGATTTTGAAATATTATCAGGTTGAGATGGGGTGTTGGAACCAGTGCAACCAGATCGTTTCAAAATTATTATTCTTTGTTATTGTTAAATGAAATAATATATAATTTTTTCTCTAAAATAAATACATTATAACTAATAATTCTCCCAGTGTAATTTTTTCCTGCATAGTAAATTTTTACTAATTTTATTAAATATCTAACATATTTTACATAAGCTCAATTTTTTTTATTCACCCAAAATGCTTTTATTGATTTCAGATACTATCCTTGAATAAAATATAAATAAAACTTTTATATCTCCTGGTTTCATGGAAAATAATGGAGAACTTGTAAGTGATTAAGTTCGAATCTCCACGAATGATTGAATTGAAATAAAAAGGTAAGAGGATGTTTAATTACTTATTTATGTCTCTCTTCCATCATATGTGTCAATAATTGATATGTCGTGATAATTTTCTTTCCTTCTCCATTGTGATGCTTCACAGAGTACAGGAAAATATTTGCCTAGATTGCGTTAACTCAGGATTATTCAGGATTATGAACTTAAATGGTATATTTCTCATTGTTTCCTCATTTATATATATTATAAGAAAATGAATATAAGCATCCAAGCATCCTTCTCCTCAATCGATTTGCTCCAGGACTTAATACATTGACTCCTCCTGAAAAGTTATATTTCTCTTCCACTTACTGGGATATAAGAAGAAAATAAAAAATACACAAGTATTAGCATTTTTGCACAGCTAGGGCACCGAAATGTGATAAGGGATATGAAATAATTTGTGGTTTTCACTAAACACATGAGACTGTAAAATATCAGCCAATATTTCATTAAAAACAATAATATTTATATTTATACATGTATATGTATATATATTTGTGACATGGACAAATGTTGATTTGGATAAATACGGCTATTTTTAAACGGCTATTTCAAACGTTTTATAAGTAGTTTTTAAATAGTAGTTCCTATAGTTCGGTATTCCAATAAATCCTTCTTTGAGCTTTATGTGGTGATCAAAGTCTATTTTAAGTATATCTTTATAACGAAAATGCCATTAATTATTCCAGAAATACTTCACAATCAGAACAATAATGTTTTTTTATGGCTTTTGACGGAACTTGAAAATTTATTAACTCGGAAATTAGATAAATACATCCAACATTGAAGTGATTATTTTCCCTAAATTCTTTCTTTTAAGATACTATTTGTTTATATGATGAAATAGTCTATATAGAAAAGATCTATCTCAAAAATTTTCCTATTTTTCTAAATAAATAAAGGAATATTCCATTAAAAATTTAAATTAACAACATCTCTTAGACCAGGGGTGGCCAACTTTTGATTACATAAGATCTACTTTTTATCTTAAAAATGTCGCGACTTGTCATAGTCGTGGTCAAAGTGGGAAGGGGGAGGTGTGAAATATATACTATGTTTATACACTGTGTTTCAGTATGAGGTTCACTCCCGCGAGCTATGGGTAGATAAGCAAAATATATGTTCAAAATTATTTTTTAAATCACTTATTAAGTTTTCCAGATATAGGCTCATAAAGAAAATAAATTTCCAGACCAAACTTTTGATATTTGCAGCTGCGAATTCATTTCGTATAGACAGTACCTAAAAATTGAAACTCAACGCTGTGGATAAATAATATTGATTAATAATAATAATATTGTTAATACTAAAGAAAAGAAGCTACCGTATGACAGTACCAAATATTCAAGCTAAATGGCTGTGTTTTTCTATGAGTCGAGTCATAACTGCATGCATACTGTTGCGTTTGTGCTTGGCGTTCGGTTAAAAGTATAACACATTAAGTCAAGACAGCGAACGATCGACCAAAATTGGCTTCGCGATCGATCGGACTATTGCGATCGACTTGTTGGCCACCCCTGTTTTAAAGAATCAGAGCAAAAAATTATCGCGCTTTCCCACCCTTAAGGTACCCTCTCAACTCCCATTGACGCTCCTGATCCAGAGTAGGAAACCCAGGCCGATTTACTACTAAATAATATAAAATAATTCACTTACTATTTAAACGCTGAAGCGAGCTATACTCATATGAATGATAATACGCCACTTTATTTACAGGTGTTTCACTAGTATTAATTGACATGTTGACTTTTTTTTACTAATATATTTATAAACTGTATAAACTTCACGCAAAATCCAATCACTTCTCTTTCTTAAGATCTTTTCTTATCAATATATTCTAGTTAACTAAAAGCTAATTGAACTTTTAGAGATTAGATGGTAATATTTTTATGGGTCATTACTGATTTCACTTGGAAATATCAATAAGACAACAACACATTTATCTGACTACATGTTTAAATAAATTTTTTTTTCTTGTTGATCTCTCCAGATCACTTCTTAAACTTGACTATCATCTCTATCTGAAGGCTTATTTATGTTCCCAACAGCTGAAATCTCTGCAAATATTTGTCTCTTAATTTTCAAGGTTAATACACACATACATATACAAAAATATTCTTTCTTTGTGTTTTTATAAATAAAATAGAGATTAATGGAATTTTTAATTTATTTTTTCAAGAAATTTTACATTTTATAATATTTCAGAATAGTTTATAAAAATCTTTTCTTATAAAATAAAGTGAAGTAGTAATATTTATTAACAAGAAAATTAAATCAGTAGTGCGCGTGTTATACAAATTATGTGGGAGAGAGAGAGAGAGAAATTCTTTTTTCATTTAATATATATAACTGGTAGAACAAAATCTGAAGAACAACAAAATTCTCGGTTCACGTTTATTAAGTGCTCTCTAAAAACTATATTTAATTGTGGAAAATGGGTAACAAGATTTTGTAGAGTCAAGTTCATCTCCGAAAAGATTTATTCAGAAGCGTACTACTGTCTGGTGTACGGCTAAAAAATTTTTCTTTTTTAATTTAGATTTTATTTTTTTGAAAAAAATTATTTCTAATATTTATTTAGTAATATTCATGTTTTTAAAGTAAAGTATCTATCGAAATAAAAATATTAATATTTTTCGTATTTCCTTTTTTACTCATAAAATATAATAATAATAATAATATCGTAATTTTTCATTGGGAAGTATATAGGCGCTAAGCTTTGCACTGAAACGACGATGTCATTGGCCCATGGATCTATTGCAATATTTAAATTTGTTCATTTTAGGTCCTGATGATGGGTGACATATAGCTCCCAAAACGAAGATTAAGGCAAAATAAAATATATCATGCTGAATGTTGTCTTTTATTTGGATCCCTCTATTTTTCAAGGCTTTCCTCCCACTTTTTCCTTCAAAATACTTTTTGTTTCAAATTTAAATATAGAAATAGAGTTGAAGGGTCTCTCACTCCCAAAATTAAACCCCGTTTGTCCAGAGCTAGAAATCGGGGATTGGGTTTGGTATGTGCTATCAATGCGTAATGCACCAGGAGCAACCAGCCGGAAATGATTTTTTTTTATAAGATTTGAGGGTTTTTATTAATTTAATAGACTTTTCCACAAGAAAAAAATAGAACCTATTTATTCTTATTAATTAAACAAAAAATTATAATTTTTATATTTTAAAATAAAAGAACAATATTTTTAGAACAAAACTTATTTGATAATTTATTTTTTTCTACTTTGGACATAAAAATATATGACCGAAAAAAAAGAACATATCGTCGCCTATAGAGCAACACCATATATCTCAATTTTTTATAAATTTATGATAGAGTTCAGGGGATCAATCAGTGGACTAGTTTTTTGATCATCAAGTCACCGAACCTTCAACGATTTATATGTTATATATTATTCCCAAAAGAATTTGAGTCCAAAATTCATAACTTAATTTTACAAAAAAAAAAAAAAAAAAAAAAAAAAAAAAAAAAAGATGTGTTACACGTGTAAGCAAAGATATTTCACACACCTTATCTATTTTACTCTTTCCCCCTCTCGATATTTGTTTAAATACAAGAAAAATTTAGTTTATTATAAAATAAATCACAGTCTTTAAAAAGAAAAAGATAAAAATTACAAAAAATAAAAACACGTATTATATAAAACAAAGTTAATATTAAAAAAATAATAAACAGTTCTCTTTTTTAGGGGAAATAGATTCCCTGGAAGCTTTTTCGATTTTTTTTTCACTAATAAAGAAATAAATTTGAACACAGACTGGAAAGTCTTAAACGTGCTAAGTGCCAATTCTTTTAATTAACAAAAGAAAAAAAAACGCATTTATTGAGAACTCTTACAAGCAAATAGAATTTATTATGACTTAGCACATTGATTAAAGGCATTGACTTTTACCACATTGCTATATAAATTACTCATATTTTGAAAATTTTGCATTCAACACATTTAACTTTCCAGTCTCAATTAATCTAAGCTAGATTTATAAAATATTACCTTTCTCCCTCAATCCAACTAAAAAAAAATATGACACATATTTACGGAAAGATTAATTTTTCTCTTATGAAAGTAATTAAAGAGGATTGAGTAAATGATAATAATAGAGATTATCATTTCGCAATGAAATTCATGTAATATCTAACAATTTTAAATTAACCCGTTTTATTCTAGAGATTAAAGAGAAAAAAATAAAGGTAAAAAATAAGCTGTGTTATATTATAAATATAAATTAAAATTAAAATACAAAAAACTGCAAATTCTGAGAGTATATAAAAGATATGTCCTCATCTGTCAGTATTTAAATACCGCAAACAAAAAATTTCAATTAAAAAAAAGATTATTATATATTGAATATTAAAAATTGTAAAATGAAATGACATCAGTGAGATATTTATATCTGAACTCTTAATATACAATAACATTTCATAAAGATCCGATCACACACATGTATAGAGACCATTATATAGTACTGTTTGTTAGGGACTAACGAATTAACTATCACAACAGTTGAGTTGTAAAAATAGGAGATGTTGGTTGAATATTTAATATCAAAAGCAGCCAAATTTAAAAAAGATATGACATTTAATATATAAAATAGCCGACTTTTCCGGTTTTCTGAAGGACAATTTTATAAAACCTGAGATTATCTTAAACAATCGTACCTAATCATGGTTTGTCTCTTGCTTGGAGGCCGAGATACCAAATTTTGGTATTTAAAAAATTGTCCTGAGGAAGACTGGAGGAGTTGACTGAGATATATTAAAAGCAAGATTTTTTTTAAATTGTGCTGCTTTCCACCGTCCTTGATATCAAAACAGTTGATTCATGATACAAATAGCCCATTTCGATCTCATCTCTAAAAATGTAAAAAATGACATGATTACAATACTTCCTTTAATGATGGTAGGTAAATTCCCTCAAAATCACCAACATAGTTAGTTCTATTTATAAACATACAAGAATTGGTAATTTTTGAATTTTTACCTCTTTCTGGGAGAAAGGTTTTCCTGAGATTTCATAAAATATAACAATATTTACTATAATCATATAAACCTTCCGATATATAGGCCTAAATAAGAAAATTAATAAAATCATTTTATCATAAGAAAATAATTTTAAAAAATATTTTCAATCTTTAATTCTGTTAATAGATTTCTTTATTTAGTGATTTCTCTAAATTTTGCTTTTTCAAAACACTTATTTTGGCCTTTTTTTTGAGCATACTATATAATGTTAAAATGTTAGATGTGCCAATTTTACTACATTTAATCTATATACATCAAATATACAAACAAAAATTTATAAAATGCCATTTTTAAAAATATTTATTTTCTATAATTTTTAAAATTTTTTATTTTATATTCCGGAATTTTTGGCAAAATATTTTTTTTCAATTTTACTTAAAGGTAATTATTAAAATACGAATTGATGTGATACGAATCTAAGATTAAGAGGTTGGATTAAGAAAATTTTGCTGAGCAAATGGCATGGCTATGTGCGTTTTTTTTAATATATTACAAATATCCAGGGCCATCTTTACTAAAGGGCTCATAAGGCTTTTAAAACTCGGGGTAGTAGCACTAAAAAGGAAAGGACGCATCAAGGTGAATGGCAGCCAGGAAATTTCAAATAACAAATTCAACAAGAGGGAAAATAATATTAAGATTTTATGAATAAAAGTCCAAACAAAAAAATCCATTGAAAAAGTGTGAGCAAAAAATTGTATTATTCATTAAAAGGAATGCTCAGAGCCCAGTGCTTTGAAGGGTGTAAAGATAGTCCTGCAAACATCTTTTTTTTTAAATAACATTTTACAATTTGTTATTTTACTTACTTTATATTATAATTTAAGCTTCCGAGCTTCCATTTATAAGCTAACATTGATAAAATCTAACTTTTTATATAGTATTATTTATTTTTACCATTATTATTTTTTATTCGATAAAACATTGAACTTAACATTTCATTTCGCTTTTCATATATTTCATATATATCAATTTATATTATAAAATTCTTTTTATGATTTGATTAAATTATAGAAAATAAATATAAATCATAATTTTCTTTTTCCATATATATAGGCATGAAAAAGTTGATTAACAATACAGAATTAGCTCAGACCAAGGCAAGAAGATCCTTGTGTAGGAGAGGCGGCTGGGACGAAACTTTACTCCCTAATGGGAGCTTGCTTTCTTAGTGAAGAGTCAGCGTATTTTTATTTTTTAGGAATAGATATCGTTCCCCGCCCGTGGTCTAGGATGGGGGAATCTCAAGTATCTTCTTGTACTGGTCCAACTGTTGTTTTTAAAAATAAAATATTACAACTAAGATTTTTAAGGAGCTATAAAGAATATTTTTTTTGAATAAAGCTAAATTAGCAAGCAAAGGCTTTCATTTCTTCTTTATGACTTCTTAACTTTTCTTTATAAGGGCCTTAAAAAATAACATTAGTACTTAATTATTAAAGATGGGACGAATCCAAAAATTCATCGATTCCGAATTCATTGAAGTTCAAAGGATTATTTTATCCTTTCAGAAAATTTTGAAAAAATTCGAATTTTTCTCGAGAAATTTCCAAAAATTCGACCCCTCTTCTATTTATTTTTATTTATTATTAAGTGCATTTCTAAAATTTCTAAAATATATCTATTTGAGCCATTTCAATTTGTGTTGAATTTTTTTTATTATATTAATATTCTCTTATAAATTGAAAAAATGGATTAACAATAACATTTTGGTTATTAAACATGTATTAAATATGATAAACCAATATTAATCAAAGTGGTATTTTTAGGGAGAAGCCTAATAATAAAAAAATATATAGAAAAATAAATTATTTTATTATTATCTCAATTATTGAGTATTAATTTCATTAAAGCTAGAAATTATTAAAATTTTGATGTACAATATTTTTTAAATTAACATTAAAAAATACGAGAGTTTGAATAATTCCTAATGAATATAAAAATGACCTTAATTTCTGATAAAAAGAAAACTATTACAAGATTGTCCTGTTCCTTATTTTTATCATGAGAGTCATTTTAAATATTATATTTATTATACATAATTTTTATAAAAAAATAGAAATATTAAATGAAAGCTTGACTTATGCTTGGAATTTTTAAAATAAAAAAGAAATCAATAATATTTACATGAGTCAATTATAATTGTTTATTGCTAAATAAAGTTGAAAGTTAGCCGCAAGGCCTAAATTTCCAATTACAACAAATTTCAATAGTTTTTATAATATGAAATTAAGTTAAAAATATAATAATAATATAGCTAGATGATTTAATAAAAATGTTAGATAATTACTCTTTAAAGAAACACAAATTTGTCTTTTTTTTAGTTTTGTTCTAAGAACAGTTCTTAAATATTGCCAACCGTTAAAGCAGAGCATGTTCATAAAGATAAGGATGAAATAAATTATCTATAATCGCCATGCTCAAGTTTCATACAGTTGACAAAGATTGGAGATTGACTACTCTTAGAGTATGACTGTAGTAAATGTTCTGTTTGATCTGTGTTCCTTCAGAGTTATGGCGCCTAGTAAGCCACTTACTACTGGTTTATCGCTTCCTTATAAGAATCAAAGAAATTATTTAAATTAAAATTTACATAAAATTTTTTAAATAAGGGAAGTTGGGAGATTATGAGTGTCTTTTAAATGTATTATGCTATATTGATATATTAATAGAATAGGTAAAATTCCAGTATAAGTATATTTGTGTAGTACAGATATGAAGGGATTTTATCTACTTTATGAAGTTTAACTAAAAAGGCGGTATCGGTCAGTGGCGCCTCTCATTTCGGTTGGACTAACTAACGTCTCGACTTTGTCTTTTATGAAAATCCGCTTTCAGTGAATTATTTAATTTAATAAAATGTCGGGAGACTTAAAACGATTATAAATAAAAGAAGGAAAATATGTGAAAGCGCTTATTAATGAATTAAAATATGCCATGGCAGGCAGCTTTTTGATTATATTATTGCCCCTAATTTTTCCTGTGTGAATTCCTAGAGAGGGACTTGTAATGAATCTGCCTGTCCAAAGTTAATTTAATTTCACCCATCTTTCCATCATTTGATTTCTTCGTAAATATGACACCAACAAAGTTGAGTTTGGTGTAATTAGCGGGACCTGTCAAAGAGAACTTGAGAAAAGCCTACAATACATTAATTTTTTTTGTCAGTCAAATTATCTACCGCTCCATAAAGAGGGTTAAAAACATTACTTCAAACTTTGATAAAGCAGCTTTTTCTTCCATTATTAAGTGATTCATTTTACCCTTTAATCAAATACTACTCAGAATATCCCAACTTTTCCTATTAGTGACATTGCCAGTGTTGCTATATTAAAAGACCTGAATCTTTTTTGTGCAATTTCTTAAATTTTCTTTTGCTTTTCTTAAAAATTTCAAATTTTTCAAAATTTTTTTAACGCTTTTTGAAAAGGCCATGGCTCCGCCACTAATCAATATAAATTATTAATAAGGAGACTAGTTATGTAACATGAAAAATTTAAATCATATCATGTTTTAATTTAAAATAGTCCGTAGGCCAGGAACTTATAGATAAATAGGCAGCCTAAGCTGTCTACAAAGGTAAAATAAAATCAAACATTAAAGATAGTCGATCGTCTTCAAGAGCTGATAGTGCTGATGGTACTTATTGTGTCCAGACGGAGTTCAAGCATTTCGGCGCCGATTTGACCATCAGGGGCTGTAGAAATGGAACCCAGAAGAGGCTGGGCTGCGGGTTCACTACCCATTGAAGTATTGTGACCTCCACGGAGCATTCGAGCTTCAAGTACTGGAAATGCTGAACATGATCCTGAAGTATCGTCCGTATTTGAGGAATCGTTTGGTCTTGGCCAAGCAGGGAAGATCACATGTGAGAATACCCAAATGAACCAATTCTAAAAATAAAAATGAACATGCTTTAATATTTAAGAATTTTCTATAGATAACATCCTTTTACTCAATTCTTTTTCTTGGCTCCCTTCGAAATTTTTCATTCTAAATGCCCTTCAAAACTAGGTAGAAATATAAATTGTTGTTGTTTTTAAAAATATAACTTACAAGAAATCCATTTGTGATGAGAAAGAGCATAGGGAACACAATCGTCACAGGATTTTCAAGGGAAACAACACCGAGAAACCAAGACACAGCAAAAAGAGGCAGAAGCATTACTGCTGCTCTTAGAGCCCTTCGCGGAGGCTCTCCAGCTAAAGGACCGTTGATTCCGTTACCAGAAATAGAAAGGGGTTGTTTTTCTTCCCAAGAAGACAAAATTCGAAGTGATACTAGCGCTAAGCCTGTATTTACCTGCAAAAAAATCATGTCAATTAATAAGTACGGTAAATAATATAATTTAATGATTATATCGTTTTTATTTTATGTAATCTAAGAATAAAAAAAGTCTTCAAAAATTTTATGTGATTTTCTAATTTTATTATATTTTCATTGTTTACAGACCATGTTTGAATGCCAGTGAAAAATTAAAAATACAGAGTAAAGAAATCTGTCTTCCTTTTATTTATGAGTTGAATCGAAGAGAGCATATTAATAAATATGGCTATTAGAAAGCAACATGGCTTTGTTTTAAAGTTATCCTTATCTTCTCAATAAATTAAAATTTCGTACTGATATCCATAATCTTAATTTGAGAAAAAAAATGTTATTTCTCTCCTAGAGAGGATAGAAAAAAAATTTAGAATATTCTTTTTCAATTTTACGACTGAGTAATTTCTTTCCCAAATTTTAATAAAATTACCTTATCGTATTTTAAAAGAATTTATAAGACATGCTTTTTTTAATCAGCAATGATGTAAAAATCTATATAAATATATATATATCTCCCACTCCTTTATTAATTTAATATTATTATTGTCTTACCAGTGAAAATCCGGATAATTGCAGTATTCAGACTGGTTCTTTCGAATTTTTAATTGTGAAAGGAAAGAAAAAGAACAAATAGTATTTGGTAAATTTCTATTATTTAATTTTGCTTTTGTAAAAAAAAAAACAAAAAACCTATATAATAAAATAAGAGAAATTTTTTTTTTGAAACAGTCTAAAAACACTAAAATATTTTAAAACATAAATAGAAATAAACAAATGTAAGTGTAAGTATATTTATTATAAATTAAAAATTTAATGACTTATTGAGCTGTGCGCAAAAAAATTCCCAAAATCAGAGAGCAGGAGATGATGTGTTGAATGGATTTTGGTGTCCTCCTCCGAGAATATCAATACAATCATCTCTCATTTTTTCTCAAAAGGGCAATATTAGAAAGCAATCACCTATTTTCCAAATCATTATTTAATTCGCTATTCTTAAAGTAAACTTACTAAAATAAGAGTAGCCACAGGAGTCATATAAGAGAGCACCATACCACGAATCACAGACATCCAGCAATATCGACGAGTTTCATAATTTTCATGAGTTGCCAGATAACAAATCTAAACAAAATAAGAGAAAAATTATATTTTGCATATATTTTTAATGAGAATTATTCTTTAAGTTATGCTTCTCTCAGCCTTAGAAAGAATTTATTTTATTAAATTAAATAATTAGAAACATCTTAATCCAAGAGCAAGACGCGATATAACAAAAGGGATAATGTGCCGCCTTTTTGTAAAGAAGATCGATGTTTGCATTAAATGAAAATATTTAATGTAAACAAATCCTCAAATATGACCTGGTTTGGAACATGGATTACACCATAATAGAGCCCTCAGGCAACTCTACGAGGAGAGAGAGAGTTGCTGTGACGCCCCGTCCTTTGGAAGGAACCTAAAGATGGCTTCTCCCACAATGCACTCTTCACAAGCAGGCTTCACGTCGGTGCTGTGAGAGTCCCTCCTCAAACTTGGACATTCTCCCTAGCATAAATTAGGCTGAATGAAAGGGCCAAGATAGAGCCAAAATCAAGATAGAGGTGGGTACTCCACAAATTATAGATCAAAGAAAAAAATAATAGAAGAGAAATCATTTGAAGAGAGGGAGCGATTAAATTAGATACTAAATAGTAAAAGTTTGTCCTATTTATTGTTGAGCTGTATTGAGATTTTAAATATATAGTTTTTCTCATTAAGGTGCTAAAAAAGTGGAGTAATTGGGAGGGTAGAAGGTTCAGTGATATAGTGTCCCCAAAAACGAGCAAAATACATGAAAAAATTACTAAAATAGTAAGTTTAATTGAACCACTTTAAGTCATAAAATCCATATAAGACAAAAGGTTTCCATTCCAAACGAGAATCCTGGCTATGCTACGTCCTAAACCGATAGCCTTGGACATATAATCTAAAATGAACATATTCATGTATTGGCAGACATTTGCATACATCTCTTCTCTTGAAATTTGTTTTTAAGCATATCATTACACTTCCAGTTAAAGATTAGGAGGAAGCTCCTCAATGGTACAGTCAAATTTTGAAATATTTTTTAAAATTGTTTCAAGACCTGAAAAAATGCTGAAATTGTAATTGGAACTCTTAAAATGAATCGGGTAGAAATTTGTATAGGAATGAAGATTTTTGACTTCTTCTATGGGAAATTCACAAAGAAAATTGACATGTTTTGTGACTCTCTCAACATTAATTGACGTCGGAACGTCTCCAAGTTTCACATGTAATTTTAAATTAACGTTTTCTCAACTGAAAGTATTTAAGTTTGTAGTTGTCACATGCCTTCTTTCATTTTTTCATGACTAAACTCAGCATAAATAAATATAAACTGAGTATAGGTAACGTCTGTCAATTCATGAAGGACCAATAAGAATCACACGAAATCCTTTGCCTTCTGCCAATTTCTTCAACTCTTCGAGTAACTGTTCTAACCAAAGGAAGGGTTTAATTAAATCCATTTTGTCTGGATATATTTTTTTAACTGCTACAGCCAAACTAATTCTCCGTGAACAATGTTCTTTCCTCGATTAATAAACGGTGGTTTATTCTGCTGGGGCTCAGGAGTGGCCCGCCAAAGAAAATTACAAAAACAATCTTTCACTAAAAATAAGGAAAATATATGAAAAAATTACTAAAATAAAAAGTTTAAATAGAATTTATCACTTCTACAAAAAAAAAAAAAAGAATTCAAATTAACATTTAAGAAAAAAATTTGATCCAACCTGGATAAAAATATAAATAAGCTCTTTACTACACTTGCTTTAAATGCGATATCATTTTTATTTTTATTTTTGGGTGAAGAAAAAATTTTGATGATAATTTTAAAGATTTTCTAATCATTGGGTACCAATAATTTGTTAAAAGTTTGCTCTGGTAATGCTGATGAATTTTTTTTTGGTACAGATATATTTTCATTGTATAATAAACAAAATGCTTTGTCATTCAAACCAAGAAAATTGTCATTTTAATCAAAAAAAGAAAACAACTTTCGAAATCCACTTTTCTTTTCTACTATATTTTTTTTCGATATCATTATTAATATTAATATATGCAATTAAAAATCAAAAACAAAATATTGCACGGACATGCAATGGTGGAGCTATTACAGTGCCCATGCGGTCTTTCATGAAACTTTCTAATTCGGCAGTTGGCCATTTTATTTAGCGCTTTCGAATTTTAAAAATTTAAAAATGAAAAACATTAATAATTCAAAAGAAAGAAGCGAGATGTAGTTTGTCAATCCCTGATTTATATAAACAATTTTTTAAGCCTTAAGCCTTTTTTATTCTAGCACTAATTAACATTTATTAACCTTTAAAAAATTGACCAAAGTTTATAATTTAAAAAAAACCCAGTCCTTAAAAACGAAAAATGCCATTTCCTCATGATTTTTTTATAGGTCTCTAACTCATGAGGGAAAAAAGTTATCAAGACCATTCTTGAAATATAAATGACTTGGGAAAAGTTAACGATTATCTGAGCAAGTAATGTTTAATAGATTAAAAAGAAAGAAAGCAATTCAACTAAATGCAATAATGTGAAATGATTTTATAGAATAACAGATTGGACAAATATAAATTTACAAAAGAGGACTCATAACCTCTTTTGATTAAACATTAAATTTTTTTAATTTTAAAATTTATAAATGAGAATATCTACCACCATCTTTTGATCAATTATTGAACCTTTCCAATTTAAAAAATTCAAAAGAAAAAGAATATTAAAATTCAATTGAATAGAAGACACATTATAAAACTATATCTATAATATATTTACATTAAAATTAATAATTTATAATTTTTTCAACAAAAAAAAAAAAAAAAAAAAAAAAAAAAAAAATAATTCAAAATATTTTGATATGATTGAAATTAGCTACTTTACTCTCTTTCTATTATGTCAGCCAATCTCATTCGGAGAGGGACACATCACGTGATCAGCCAAGTACGATTGTTGATGGGAGTCTTAAAAGAAACTCAAGGATGGTGAATGTGACGAAAGAGGGTTCCAGATTATGAATTTGATATCTAATTATCTCTAAATTTATTTATTTCTTGAAGATGCATGTGATGTTTAAAAAGAGTTTTATAATTGTTTTCGATTACCCAAATAAAGAAGAAAATAAATAGAATTCAACAAAATCGAAAAAGGTAAGCTGCAGAGATTCTTTTTAAGTAACTTTATTAAAAAAGATGGCGACTCTGGAGGCATCTTCTCTCTCTCAAAATAAAATATTTTTATAATACAACTATTTTTTATATTAATTTAGTTTTTATTTTTTTATTTTTTTAAAATTTTAAATGTAATCAAATAAAGAAATAAATTCCCAACCCACTTTTAGAGGGCCTTAATTAAATTTTATAATTTTTTCAGGAGTCCTTTATTATTAGTATTAGCATTTTTCCAATTTATAACTATCATCTACACAACCTGCTTTCGGGTGACCCCCCCCCCCCCCACCTTGCCAGGGAGTTTTACTCATCTTGCTATTTACTATTTTTTAACAATCCTTTATTAATAATTATCCAATTTATATTTAATATTAGAACTAGTGGCATATACAGCCTTTGAGGGGTCAACGGCAAAGGAAGGAGCCAATTTTTAAATGAAATCCCCCATAAATTTGATCCAGCACGGCCCCAGGGACCCCTCTTTTCCCCTACAATCCTGTATTTAAACTAAAAATGTCTTCATTTTCTTTCAGATCACCACTTCACCTTCTCATTATGTAAATTAACATCTATTTAGAAAGTTTTTTTTGGTGAGTTTTATTTTTATTATATTTAAAAAATAAAAAAATAAAGAAAAATATAATTTTATTATATGGATTTAAGTGTATTTATAGCACTGTCATTCCCTGGTATGGATAGTTTGGATGTATTTAAATTTAAACAAAAATCTCCTAACAAATTCGATTTTTGACAAAAGTTGATGTGGCCTTTGATGCTTGTTTAAAAGCTTATTGTTTGTAAATCTCACCGTATGGCTTTCCGTCTAGGCTCTCACCCCCTCCCTCTCCACACACACACACACACCTACCATGCTCATACGCAAACAAAATGCTCCCACTTGTATCTATATGCAAAAATGTAATTATTTAGATACATGAGATTGTAAAAATCACTTTTTGGAACCCTAAATCATGGAATATCTTTGAAATCTCGAATTAGAAAAAAATGTGATTAGTAGGCTTTCCTATACACCAACTCGGATTATTGGAGTTAAAGAGTTAGAGAGAGCAGGTTTTCTGTTCTATTTAGCACCAGAACTTTTTTTTTTTACCTATGCAAAATTAATAAAGAAAGTCTGTTTAATAAGAATGCAGCCTATACCAGGAAAAAATTTGTATAACATAAGATTTTAAATTTTTTTATGATTGTTAGTTTAAAAAATTCACTCTCTAATTTTATAGCCCTAATAAATTAATATTTTAATTTTGTTTAAAGTATTTCTTAGAAATTAGGTCTTTATAGTTTGAACTTGACATTGAAATAAAAATAATTAGGTTATTAAACTGTCAGGCTGAAAGCAGAGACCTTGACCGGGATGAAGAAAAACGCCAGAAAGAATTGCTGAACCTGGCCCCACAGGAACAAATGTGTGATAGTTTGCTATGAGTAGTGAGTTTTTAAAGACTTTAACGATAAATTATGTATTAATATAACCATTCATATTTATTTCTCAAGATGAGGAACTAACCAAGGACCCTTGGATTATGAAATAATATTCATGTTTCCACTCCATGGCCTTAAATATAAATTTAAACAATCATGACCAAAATGAATAAATAATTTTTTTTCTCTAGTGCTGAGAGGTTAGCATTTAATAAAATAATATTGAGAGAACTTACCAAAACGAAAAGGCCGGGACAGAGCCAGGCAAAGGCTGTATGCATTCTGAGTCGAGGAGGCCGCTCTGATAAGCGCCGGTATATGATAACAGTGACCCCTAAGAGCCAAAAACATGAAGCCAAGTGCATATAGTGCTGAAGAACAGCAATCCATCGACACAGACACCTATCATGAGGCACCTGCAAACCACAATGTTCACAATTATAAATTGTTTTTTAGTAAAAATTTTCGATCTTAATGAGATCATATCTCGAACATAAATAACTTTGGGTTGGGCCGTCCGCCACGAAAGCTGGTTCGAATCTAGAGGGCGCAAATTATGCCCAACCAAACCCAAATTCATCTCGCAAAATGTTTATCTTAAACGATATATTGACTGACTATAGGGCGTTGTTTGAAAGCCACCAGCTATTTCAAACAAAGCTCACTCAGTCCATAAATAGCTAAGTTTTCATATCTGTCAATTGGGCCTTAAAACAATAATTACCAGGTGACAAAGGTTGTCCAAAATGTCATTATTTAACTAAATTATATAATAGAATAATAATAGAATTTATATTATTAAAAGGTCGATAATAAAAAAGTAACCATTTTCTGATTAATTGATTAAGATAAAATTAAATAATTTAATAAGTTGAAGAATATTTGAATGATCAGGATCGTGAGCAGAGTTTCCCAAGAACTAGTTAGTGCGGCTTGACTGGCTAGAGAAGCGTCGCTAATATTCCGATATTATATTGGAAATTTTTTAACAAAAATGATTTTCTTTTAGATAATTTAAAAAAAAAAAAAAAAAATTGAAGCTTTGCCTAAAACAGCCTTACTCAACTTTAGGCCCGTGGGCCGAATGTGACTCACCGAGCTTTTAT
>JAAAKE020107774.1:0-17228 GCA_010014785.2 Anisolabis maritima
ATAAATATTAAAAGTTTAAAAGTCAGAAACACTTGACTATTTTAAATTAAATTCCCGTAACCATTACTCCCTTAAAAAAAGAAAAGAAATATATTCAGGCATTTTTTAAGTTATTATTTTAAAGGCATTCAAGAGCATGTGGCATATTCTGTATTTTCTCCAACTATGAGTGGGGAAATTAGAATCGCCCATGGGGGGGGGGGGGTTAAATTATCTCCCAGAAGATTATTAAGAATCAAATTCGACAATGATCATTAGAAGAAATAATTTTTATTTATTAATGTGAGAACCAATATTTATATGGCCCACATTAAAAAGTTAATAAAATTTGAATGATTTTTTGATTACTCACATGGGCGATTCCGTTGACACCATAACCGGAATTCACGAAACCCTGCAATAGATGAAAAGAATTAGTTTTCTCTATCAATTGGAGACAAACTGAAAAAAAAAAAGTTCCGAAGACAAACAATTATTATGATTGATATTAATTTAGATCCCGGTTTGTTTACCGAAGGTTCTTTCGTGTTCAGAGTTGCATCCAAAAGGGCATCACGTGGATTTGCAATTGCTTTCGCTAATAATTTTCGTCGACTTCTAAGAATAATCTTAGGAAAAGAGAATAAAAATATCTCTTATGACTAAAGGCACATCACACAACTTTCTCTAATCTTATAGATATAAGGTAAGGAAAGCTGAGTGATGTACTGTCACACCAGATTTTTTGCGTCGGCCCCTCTAGGCAGCCGTTAGAGCCAACTGGAATTTATTTTGTTTAATAAATGAGAATTTCATGTTTTCCAAAAGATGACAGTAGTCGGCCAGCTTGCGCAAGCGAGATGCACGTGAGTCATCATGTACAAACTTGTAAAGGGCCCTTTAAATTGAGGGTGACCCTCTATTTTGAAGTGGAAAATGATTAATACATCATAAAGATTTCCTAATTTATTATATGTACATTCAATTTAATAAAAATCGTTAGAATGAAAATGTCTATTTTTATTTAAGTTGTTTTATCTGTTTCATATCTATACAATAACTTGTAATTAATTTTTAAAAAACTTCTAGAGATCTGAAATTTTATATATAAGCTCAAAGTTTAGTTGTTAGCTAGGTAATTAAACAGGAAATTCTCAAAAGGAATAATAATGTAAAACCAGCCCTTTTTTGCTTTATGGCAAATATTTCGGTCACTATACAGTGAAAATCACATATCTGAGGTTGGTCACTGTATAGTGACCGAAATATTTGCCATAAAGCTGAGGTGATGAGAGAGAGCAACTCCTCGAGCACTTCCTGTTCTATTCATCATTTTGAACAATGTTTATGTGAAAATTTTTTTTATTTTTTACAAAAAATCTATTTAAAGGGAAATAAACAATACGAAGTAGTAAGGTGGCTGTTTTATTTAACAATGCAGGAAGGAGCAGGCAGGTGAGAACTCATACAATATCATACAATATTAAAACTCGGTTTCGGCTTTAATTTTATAATGCCATCATCAGTCCATTATTAAACTAAAGCCAAAACGTCGCAAATTCTCAGACTTCACACCTGGCTGCCAGCTTCTTCCTCCATTGGAAAATAAAGTTATAAATTAGGATTGCAAACGATTAAAACGTCTTTAGTGGCCAACCTGAGCAGCTCTAAAAATTTTGTTTTAATTTATGCTTATGTTGAATAAGATAAATAGGATTACAGTATATAAAATTTAAAAAAAAAACTCATTTATTAAATACACTAAAAAGACAAAAATCACTTTTTGCCTAAAATTGTTGAATATTTATGACAAAAAATAAAAGCATGAACGTTCATTTAATAGAAAATTAAATAAAATGTTCATTGACCGCTCATGTTTTTATTTTTTGTCTTTGATATTCAACTTTGCAACAAGTTTTTTAGTGAATTTTAAATAAATGCGTTTTTTTTGTTTTCTTCTTGAAGAAATGTTTCTCCTTTTAACTCGGCCAAAATAAAAGATGAAGTCGAAGTGACAATCAATTTTTATTTATATTTTTAAAATAATGATTATTCGTAATTTAAATATTTTTTTGGAAATTAATTTAGGTATAAGATTTTCTTATTTTTACAAAAAAGATTTTTGACAGGAATTAATCTGGAGAAAAACCAGCGATAATTTATTGCAAAGATGGACCTTGTGTGAGATTTGAAATAATTGCAATAAACTAATGGTGTGGTGAGAGAAATAAAGGCTAGTTTATCTCCAAATTACTTCCTTAAACCGCAAGTAATAAGAGGGCTAACGTTTTGGTTTAAAATATAAATCTAATTAATTATAAATCTATATAAATAATTTTTTATAATTCATATCGAATTTAAAATTTTGATAAAACTAAATATTTTTACGGAAATAAAAAGTTAATATTTGTTTTAAGTAATATCTTTTATCATTATCAACCTTATATAATATTGCACAATAATCTAATAATATATTAAGTTTAATTAAAAATTAAGATATCCTATCTTCTTTTATCTTTATATAAAAATTTTCAGGAAGGTTTTAAAAAATATTATCTTATTAAATATATATGACAAAAAGAATTTATATATATATAACTTTATAATCAAAAAATGTTGCCATGACAGGTTGCTGATTGGCTGAGTGTCACGTCATGATGATGTTGCAAACATAGGCTGCGAACAGAGTTTGTCATTTATTTCTAAAAATGAGGTTATGTTAAATTAGGTTAACTAATAAAAAATCTGCTGTGACTACACGCACATCATACAACTTTCTCTTACCTAGATAAGGGATACCTGAGTGATGTGCTGTCTGGCCTTTCAATAATTCATCTCTTAAGAGAACAATGTACAACCAATTTAATCAATATCGTTAGAGTAGTTTAAGAGAAAATAACAAAAAGTCCAAAAACGTACAAACAATCTTGAGAGGAATAAATCTCGAAATTTATTTTTTGCGATTGCAAGACTTTCTCACTATATATATTTCATATGTAGGTAAAAGAAAGTAAAAATGAGTTATAAGCAATTATTAATCTTTTGGAAACTTAAAGATTAATATAATTTATTGATTTAGAGGAAGAAGAAATTCAGCAGTCCTTTTGATCAATGCCAGGCTAGCAGACGAGGCACGCTCCCCTCTTCCATTAGGATTTAAGGATTCTTCTATGACATGAAGAATCCTCAGGCGTATAGATTGCCGAATTGGCATCGATATTAGTCTATTTGGAAACTCCACAGTGAAAGAAAACCATGGAAAGTCGGTTCTTCTTTGGACGACCACCTGTTTCCAAAAGAACACTTCAGGGCAATCAAATTCTTCAGATCATATTTCATAATTTAATAAAAGTTCAATAATCCTTTAGGTAAGTATTATGATTTTTAACTTTAATAATATAGTTGAAGAAATAATTACTATTTTTAATAAAATACAATCAAACTAATATTTAATTCACATAGCAAAAAGATGTATAAAATAATAATAATAATATATATATATTATGAGTAAAGAATGGAAACACGTTTCTCTTACGTCACTACAGTCATTATTACTAAATATAGAACCAATTCAATTATATTCCCCGGACCACGGCGGTACGCCAGGTGTGCAAATCACACAGGCTTAATTTTTGTCCACTTTAGAAATAGTAGAAATTTAGTAAAATTGTCAATAGATAAAAAAATCGAATTTGGGCCCCCTACATTACAGTTTGAAATTTAGTTATACCTTTCTGCAATTTGATTTTGGAATGAAGAAGAATCGGCTAGATAAAATTTAAGAAGTCGATTAGCCGAGAGATTAAATTCAAATTATGGAAAAAATCTGGTGTAACTAAATGCATATCACACAACGTTCTCTTTCATAAAGTAAGGGAAGCTGAGTGATGTGCTGTCACACCAAATTTTCTAATTTATTATATGTTCAGCAACTTTAATCAATATGGTTAGAATAGTTTAATAGAAAATAACAAACTCCAAATGGTACAAGAGTAAAGTGGGCCAATTTTGTGGCAGATAAGAGTTAATACATTTCAGAGAGCATCTAAAAAATAATTGATATATGAATTTTAATCAAAATCGATAAAGTGATTTTTGATAAAATCGATAGCTGATTTTATCGAAAAGCTTCGAAGTGCATGCGACGATGGTATCTAACTTAAATATAAAATTTCAATCTCGTACCTTTTTTTTTTTTTTTTTTTTTTTTTTCATTTTTTAACAAATTTTGTTAATACACACATAGACAGTACATTTTGACAACCCACTTTTTTTTAGACTCAAGGGACCTCAAAACGTGTATTTCCATTGAAACCTCGACATCGATTTTTTTGCTTTCTCACTATATATCAAGAGAAAAAGATGGTTTTATCAAAATTTATTTATTTTTCCTATTAAATTCGCCGAAATTAAATTGACAAATTTTTTAGTATTTTTTTATTAATTATAAGATGGCACCTAAGTCCTATACAATCGAAGCATATATTGAATACTAATATCTAATTCAAATCAAAAGTTTCGATAATTTTAAATTAAATATTCCCCAAAAAAACATCTAGAGTCGTTCTTACAAAAATAAATAAATAAATAAATAAAATACTATAATGAATATAGCTTGGAGCGACACCTTTTAATACAAAAATAGTCTAGATTTTGCGATAGCTCCCTGCTGTTAGGCAACAATAATCTCATCTCTGTTAGCTTCCCAGCCTCATACAGGAGATGAATTCAATTCTTGAATTTTTTTTCTTTTATTCATTTTAAGAATTTTAATCCACCGATATTTTGATTCTTGCTTATTATATTCAATGCATTTCCAAGTGAAGAGTGTCTAGTATGTTAATTTGTTTCCATAAAACTTCCAACACCGCATTTAAACAAACCCAATCAATATGCATTTTGGAGGAGTAAATTGTTTCTTATATGCTATTTCTCAGCCAAGGAAGAAAAATAACAAGACATTCAAAGAGAAGATTAAAGCTACCAAAAATGTATTAAAACGAAGTCTACATGTGATAAATATTTAATAATTAGGACTAAAAGTGAAATACTACATTTATTAATATAATAATAGGTTGGGGAAAAATAAATCCATTATTTTTTGGCTAGATGGCTCTAGTGATATATATCTCGTGATGTATTGATCGCAAAGATTCATACTTATACTCGTTGGAAAAATGTCATTCCGTACCAAAAAAAAATTCTTTAACAGTTTTGTGATTCGGTATATTTTACAATTTCGATCGATAAAGGCGAAAATGCAAGCCAGGCGTCTGAAATTGAGAATGGTGTTTATGGTCCCGATAATGTCACAGCCAATCACGCCCTATTTTGTTTTCGTCGATTCCGTTCTGGTAATTTTGATGTTAGAGATGCAGCTCGCACAGGTAGGCCCGTCGTTGAAAATGTCGATAAAATAATGGAAATTATCGAAGTAGACCGGCATGTTAGCAGTCGTAGTATCACTCAGGAGCTGAAGATCGACCACAAAACAGTTTTAAACCATTTGCATAAAGCTGGAGAAGCTCGATGTTTGGGTGCCACACGAATTGACGCAAAAAAGAACATGATAGACGGAACGAATTTCCATCTGCCAAGTCTTGGTTAAACAGAACCAAATCGAGCCATTTCTGAAACGGATTGTGACTGGGAATGAGAAATGGGTTACATCAGACAATATTGTGCGAAAACGATCGTGGTTAAAACACGGCGAAACGGCTCAAACGGTGGCCAAACCAGAATTAACCGCCAGGAAGGTTTTGCTGTGTGTTTGCTGGGACTGGAAAGAAATCATCCACTATGAGCTGCTTCCATATGGACAAACCCTAAATTCGGACCTCTACTGTCAACAATTGGAGTGTTTGAAGCTAGCGATCGACAAGAAGCGGCCAGAATTGGCCAATAGGAGAGGAGTTGTGTTCCATGAGGACAACGCCAGGCCACATACGTTTATATTGACTTGTCAGAAACTCCAGGAACTTGGTTGGCAAGTTTTGATGCATCCACCTTAAAGTCCAGACCTGGCATCAAACGATTACCATTTTTTTTGTCATTGCAAAACTTCCTTGGTGATAAGAAATTGTTCTCAATAGAAGATTGTGAAAATCGCTTAGTCGAGTTTTTTGCCAATAAGGACCAGGGTTTCTATGAAAGAGGCATCATGAAATTACATTTAAAACGGCCACAAATTGTAGAACAAAACGAGCATATTTGATCCAAATCGAACAACCCTAACAATGTT
This sequence comes from Anisolabis maritima, assembly GCA_010014785.2. Taxonomy (NCBI): domain Eukaryota; kingdom Metazoa; phylum Arthropoda; class Insecta; order Dermaptera; family Anisolabididae; genus Anisolabis; species Anisolabis maritima. Next base: position 6,221 of record JAAAKE020107774.1, read on the forward strand.
AAATAAAGCCTTGAAATAAACGAAAAAATAATGGATTTCTTTTTCCCCAACCTCTTATATATAGAGAGCCAGAAGCAAAAAATTAGTCTTATTCAGCTTTCCTTACCTTAGGCATGATAAAGTTGTGTGATGTAGGCTAGGAAAGCTGAGTGAAGTGCTGTCACGCCAGACTTATCTAATTTATTATATGTACAGCCAATTTAAGCAATATTATTAGGGCAGTTGAAGGGAAAATAATAAAAAACATACAAGAGTAAAGTGGGCCCCAGACAATTTTGAGGCGGATTAGGGTTAATCCATTTCAGAGATCTAAAAAATAATTCATTTATGAATTTTAATCAAAATCGTTAAAGTGATTTTGGATAGCATCGAAAAAAAACTAAAAAAGTATATCAGTAAACTGCTAGTACTCTTCGGCCAATTGTATTGTAAAGTTTCGAGGTGTATGCGACAGAAGATACCTAGCTTAAATATAAAATTTCAGCTTCATATATTTTTTCGTTTTTGAAAAATCTTGTCCACAGACAGAGAGACAGACAGACAGGCACACACATACATACACACACACACACACAGAGAGAGAGAGAGAGAGCGAGAACATTTTGCGAAACCCATTTTTTTAGACTAAATGACCTCAAAACGTGTATTTCCGTCGAAATCTCTACATCCATTTTTTTGCGATCGCAATACTTTCTCACTATTTCATACATAGTTAAAAGAAAGTTAAAGGAGTAGAAATTGATAATATTCTATTTAAAGAATTGAAAAATTAGATTGAATTAAAATTAAAAATTCTTATTTAAAAAAGATATTTTTTGAAATAACAAAAAGATGAAAATAAAAATAAAACCATTTTGTTATATAAAGTGATTCTCCTATAATTTAAATAATAAACCTTGTGACTATTTAAGGATAAGAAACATTTTCTATATTGAGAAAATTATCCAATTTCGATGATTGTTTTGAATTATTTCTTTTATTTATCATAAAAGAGGTATATTTTAAAAGATCTCGTGATTCCTTGAGGATACGCAATGGGCTTGTTGATAAAGAGTTCAAAATTTTCAAGGATTTCTTTAGACTTGGCAAAGGCGGAATACTAACCCAGTAATAGGCAAATATCTTTTTTTCTAAAACAGCAAACTTACCCTTCATAAGATGAATATACACCAGTGATTCCCTACCTTTTTGGAATCAAATACCCGCAAATTTTATACATGAGAATTGCGTACTGGTAGTTTTGAAAAAAGAACGAAATACATAATACATTTTTTCTTATTTTATTCATATGACATGTACCAGTAATTTGGCACTCGAGTGCCGGTACAGGTGCACGTACTACAGGTTGGAACCTCTTATATAGATTATTGGTATATATAAGAAATTCCAAAAATCTTTGTGGGTCTAGTGAATTATTAAATTGTTTTCCAAAATTCTCAAAATAATAAAAATTTATTGTAATTTATAATATTCAAGAAAGAAATAAAGATCAATTAATATAAATAAATAAAGACGTAGTCTAAATGGCCTCAGATGCCGAAAGACTCTAAAAATATTTAATTAAAAAAAAAAGAGAGAAAAAAACGCAGAGAGATTAAATAAAATTGCAGTTTTCTCTCTATGATGAGATATGTTTATTATCTTATACCTTTTTTTTTTAATAAATCCCCTCCCACTCGACCGATTGTTATGAAAATTGGTCCAGGACTGAAGACAAACGTAGATCTAGCATTTATCTATTGTAAAATGATAGGCTTTTTATTCTGTCCCTATCCGTTTTGATATTATTTGATATCAAATGTTTTAATATTATCAAGTTTTTAATTAAATATAATTAGTATTTAGAGAAATTTTCGAAGCATATCGCCTATATAGTTAGATAAAAATAATTATTCAAAAGCTTCCCAATGATATCAAAATCAGGAAAATAAATTTAGACCTATATATGGGAAAAAATTTCCGAAAAAATAATGGCGACTTAATTTATATTTTATAAAAAAGAGGGAGCACATTTTGCTTGCTAAGGCATTGTGAAGGGGAACTTAACCAAAAGTAAGATATTTAGCGGCATTAGTTTAAATAATTTTTTTAGTCTATCAAATGCCTATTTTTATTCTATTTTGGAAAAGGACGTTTATCATGAAGGCTTGTTCTAGTATAAGCAGGCTTACAATAGTCTTGATTTGATCAGGACACCCCTGATTTGAATAGTCTTAGCCAGTTTATTTTTTCCATATTGTTTTGGAATATTCCACAAAAAAGAAATAAAACAGGCCAGATAGGCATAGGAAAATTAGATGGAGCAGGAAAAAAAATGTTAAACAAAAATTGGGATGGGAAAAATGAAAAACTACAGGTAAAAATTTGTTAGACATCATGAATTTATTAATAAAAAGGAATATCATTTTTGAAATTAAAAAAAACTGCCCTTTGAGTTAAAAATCATATACAAGAGACCTCCAGAACCCAAAAGGGTTAGAAGTACCCCAGTTTGCGAAACGGGTAATTATGGTAAGTCTAAATATAAGCTTAACGAGTGAAATATATGTTTAAGTTTTCTACTAAAAATAAAATAACTCAAAGTTGGCGATCCTTGAGGGATTTCATGCAAAAAAAAAAAAAAAGAGGTTATTTAAAGATAATCCAAATATCTTCTATTTTTAAATATGTCTGGAAGTCTCTCCTTGGGAGTGTCACTGAGAGGATTCGAGTTATCTCTCGCTTCGGACCACTTCTCTCTCGCTCTCTCTCAAGACCCCCTCCATTTTCTTTCTTTCTCTCTCTCTCTCTTTCTCTTTGGTTCGGTTCAGTTGCTTTACAGGTAGAGGCGATGTTTTTTTTCTCGTTTTCATTTTTTTCGGTCTGCGTACCTGAGATGGCCACGTTGTCAGTTCTCTATCCAATTCAGCCATTAAAAACACAATAATTTCAACAACAGACGTATCGTATAAATAACGGATATTTTGAAATTTCTCACTCATATTAAGTACCTATTTGGTGTCAGAAGTTATTAACGCGATTTATTAATTTTAAAAAAATTTGAAAATGTTTGTAAATAATGTAAATCTGGCAACCCCGAGTTTCAATGAAGAATAAACAATATGTGGTGTGCGTGTGGATGAAATTCGAACGCTAAGTAAAAGAAGAAATATGACACTACTATCCGGATCAAATTGAAGAAATTAAATATTATATGTATAATATGTATATATATTTTAAATAAATCAATTTTAAGGCTTGCATATATTAAGCAGTAAACATATTAAGAAAATTATCCCTTGTTAAAATCATTTTAAGCAATTATTAGAAAAAAAATTTAATGATGTGATGAGAAAAAATTCTTGTTATTAATATTTGTATGTGGATTTTCAATTTGTCTCTCCTCACCTCTTAAAACATCATACGATTATTATCATAACTCTAAAAATGGAAATCTGAATTTCATAGGCAAGGAAAAAAATTTATTCGTGATAAAGTCGCATCCACATTTTATCTTCCCTTTTTTTTTAAGGGATTTCCTCTGGTTTAAGTCAATCTACCCCTTGAAGATTTAATCATTATAATATAATTCCCTATTTTTAGTATTTAGTGCGGTTTTAGTACCAACTTTCTGCGGACCTATTGAGATGTTCATTGAGTGGCACGCGAACTCCCCTGGGATATAAAATTATAAAAATGAATGATGATGATTATTATTATTATTATTATTATCTAAACAAATTTTTGTAAAGAATGTAATTTTCTTTAGAAAACAAAATATCAAAATTATATTGTTTATACTATGAGGACGATTTCATTTTAAATTATTTAACATTGGAATGTTGAAATTAATGACTCAATGGAAGAGAAACAATTTAGATATTTCATATTAATTCTTGAAAATTGGTGAAAAACATTTAGATATGGGCGGGAAATTTTGACCCATTTTAATAACAATAAGTTAAGTTGGAATGTATCTGAATTGTAGCTGAAAGAGCCAGAGAATGAGGGCCGAACCCTTGGATTTTATTGAAATAAACCACAGTTAAGTTGCAAATGCAATTGATTTATTAAGCATAATTAAAATTTCGTTTGGGATGTTTGGATGTTGCAAAATTTTACAATTTTCCCTTAAAGCAAATAAATACTCTTTAGGGTCTCAGAACCTTTTTATAAAGCTAATACAAGAAAAAGAGAATATTTATTAATTAAGAATAGTTTTTAGAAAAGATTAATATTTCTAATTTTTCAAGTTTAAAGTCTCCTTATACTTAAAATATATATATCTATGATTCAAATAGTTACATTTTTTTTATTAAATTAGTATTTATTTAGTCTTCATGATGGAAATTTGGTTTCGGCTTCAGTCTTTACAGGTGGGGGACAAATGCCCAAGTTTGTCCAATGGTTAAAACGCTAGGAGCAGATAAATTTTTTCTCTTTGGATCTTATATATTTATTTATTCTTTCTCTTACATATATATGTAATATATAGTGAGAAAGTAAAGCGATCACAAAAAAAATCGTTGTAAAGATTTCAAAAGAAATAAACGTTTTAATGCCCCCTGAGCCTAAAAAATGGATTTCAAAAAATAGTCTGTCTCTGTGCAGATTTTTGGGTCAGATCGTTAGATAGGTTCACAATTTTATATTATTATTACTTTTTACTTTTAGAGATTTTTCGTTTGTGAGTATTAATCAATTATCAATATTTAAAAAAAAATTAATTTAATTAAATTAGCAAATAAATCTTCATTATCAAACATAGGAATTAAAAATATTTATGGTTTGTTGACATGGCAATGAGTTTTCCAATCTTTTCTATGGGATTCTTAAAATCCAAAATTGAGAGCTCCACACTATTTTGTGGTAAATCATAATTTCTTAAAAATTATCTAATTTATTATATGTTCAGACAATTTAATCAAAATCGTTAAAATAGTCAAGAGAAAATTACAAAAAACTTAAAAACGGACAAGAGCAAAGTGGACCTTAAACAATGTTGAGGGGGGGGGGGGTAATTCTCTTCAAAGATCATCAAAAAAATAAAATAAATGTTTAAGAAATTTTCTTCAGTAAAATACTAGTATTCTATTGCCGATTTTTTTCAAAAGCTTCGAGGTGCAAGCGAGGTGGGCACCTAGCTTAAATATAAAATTTCAGCCTCGTACGTTTTTTTTTTGTTTTTGAGAAATCTTGTTTACAGATACACACACAAACAGACCATTTTGCGAGACACATTTTTATAGATTCAGATTCAAAACGTGTATTTCCGTTGAAATCTCGCCATCGATTTTTTTTTTGCAATCGCAATACTTTCTCAACTATATATTACATATATAGCTAAGAGAAAGTATTCGAGGTTGAAATTTTATATTTAAGCTAGGTACACTTGTTGCTTGCACCTCCAAGTTTTTGTATAAAATCGGTCTCCAGGTACTAGTATTTTATGGATGTACTTTTTTAGATTTTTCCTTTTTTCTCAAAATCGGTTCTAATAATTTTGATTAAAATTCATCTATCAATTATTTATTACATGGTCTTTGAAATGTATTAACCCTTATCTGTCCCAAAATTGTCTGGCGCTCACTTTACTCTTGTGAATTTCTCTTAAACCAGCAATCCGCAAACTTTTAAGAGCTCGCGGACCAATAGATTCAGTATTTGAAATCCCGCGGACCACCAATATAAATTTTTTTACATTTGTAAATTAATGATGAGAGAAATAGCAAATTGTTAACATGAATCCATTGATTTAATCATAACAAAATCTTTAAATTAAAGGATGTTTAATTATTATAAAATAATTGAAGCTTATTCGATTCAAGCGAAAAAAACTGCCCTTGGTTAAAAAAAAGTTAAAAAAAATCATATATCAGGGACCTGGTCCCCAAAAGGGGTAAAAGTGCCCAGTTTGCGAAAAAGGTATATATGGTAATTCTAAATATAAGCCTAACAAGTGAAATATCCTTTTAAGTTTTCTACTTAAAGTTCGCAATCCGTAATGGATTTCTTGCAAAAAAAAAAAGGTATATATTGTATTATAAATTATTTTAATTTAATATTTGTTTTTCTAATTAATTGAAGTAAAAAGACAGGTCCAAATAAATTCGTTCTCTCATGGTTTCCAAATATGGAGGTCAACTGTCCTAATTTGAGTTGAATATTCAATCCCGATTGGGAATAACCCGTTCACATTCTGTTTTTGAAAAGCTTAGCTTATTCATAAAATTCACTTTAAAAATTAGGACTTTATAAATAACCTCTTTTTTTAGTTAAAAACAATTTCAATTAAAATTTATAATCTTATATATTTTGTTTCCTCTGCCTATCAAAATAAAGTAGACACCTTTTGTTTCGTCTGTGTCGATTCATCAAATTCAAAAATATAGTATATTTAATAGTAAATATAAATAACATTATGAAATTTGATGATAATGGACTTCATATATACCTCGTAATTATGTATTGCAAAAAAAACATATGTCTACTTTATTTTGATACGCATAGTAAGAGCCATTTTGTGACACAAAAATAGTATTTTTTCATTCATAAAGTTACTATTTGCTGACACCAGTCCTATCCTATTTATTTTGTAAATAGTCCAAGAGTTGTCAGATTAAGTTTGGGAATGTAAATATAAAATCAAAATTTCTAGACAATAATATAATAGATATAAGGATGCCATTTTAGTATGAAAAAAAGAAGCAACAATGGTGCGATGTGGCAACAGTGTTTCGAGGTCAGCCCCGGTGAGGCGACGATCTCGCAACCTCGCCTGGGGCCATCACGGTTCAACTGCTCCTACCTGCTCTGTTCAATGGCCAACAGGCAGGACCCCCACAACTGGACAAACCACGAAAAGCACCGCCGTCCATGTTGGAGATGCACAAATGGATGTGTGACGCAATAGAGGGTGAGCAAGCCCTGGAGGGAGGTTTATAGTGGGGGGAGGGTCGCCCTCGGCCCCCCTCGCAGTATCGATCTATGCGGCGACGACAACCCCCACCCCCACCATCGCAGTATATAGCAGCGCCTCTTCGCTTGCAACTTTCGCTTTCGATTAGCTCCCAAAACAACAATTTCCCTCTCTTATTTTCATTTTTTTTTCTATTTATATAAATAATTATATTTTTATATTTTAATGAAATAATCATTTATTAAACAAAAAATTGTTTCATCTATTATTTATAATTCAAATAAGTGTTAAAAAATTATATAGATTTTTATGGAATTTGTGTTTTTATAAAATTAAAATTTCAAAATACGGTGTCAGAAACAATATTCCTTAAAGAGTATTTTTGTTTGGAATACTAGACCTTTTGAGAGTCTTAACAAAAGAAATAAAATTTCTAATTTAAACATTTTTTTAAAATTTATTCATTGATGAGATTATTTATCATATAAAAAACTAATCGTATTTGGCTAAATAATTATTATATAAAGTAAATTTTATTGTATTCATCAACTTTATAAAACCTCCCTTAGCTTAGATATATAATGCAATAGATTCAAATCACCAAGTATCTCATTTTAAATGCAGAAATCCACGAGTCACATATCAAAAAAAAAAGTGTTTTAAAAAAAATACTATAAATAAAAAAAATTAAGTGTAAACTCGAAGTAGATTGATGAAAAAAATAATGTTTTATTTCTAATAAATTTTCAATACTCACATAATCATGGAACGCTTTGGCTTCGCTAGAATGTTCACATGTATCTCGGCGTTCTGGGGCCGCCGAGTAGAGATCCCAAAATACACTGAAACAAAAGAAAATTTTATCAAATATAATTAAGAAAAAAATAAATACTTTAGAGAATATATTATAAATAAAAAGTGAAACTTTTATTTCTTTACCAATTTAAAGTAGTGGAAGGGTGACAAAATTATTTTGCAGATAGATAGAGAAAAGTATATCAAATAGGAGAGAATAGTTTCTATTCTAGGGTACATATATTGTTGTCACACCCCTTATTAAACGTATATTTAGATACATTTATAAGATTTCTAAGCACCGTCAAGAGTCATTTGAAAGGCTCTCAGATCCTTTACTTAAAAAGTCTAATGCAGTAAAATTTCACTATTTTTTAATTATTGTATAAAGAAATTGTAAGTAAATGTTGAATCAATTTCCAGGTTTGAAAAAATAAATCCTTGAATTTTATTTCGAAACAGAAATGTAAACTATATTCCTTTTCAACGATTTTTTGGTAAATTTTATAAAATTGGAAAAGAAAGGAAGGAAGGATATTCAGAGGTGAAATGCATTAGAGCTCCTGATGATCAAAATTACTATCAGACCTGAAAATATTAAACATCTGCTCTAAGGAAGAGTAATATAAATAATTTATGATACAGGCTGCTATCAAGTCTGTCAGACAAGGACAAAAGGAGGTTTCAAACTAAAAGCCCTTTTACCAATAAAAGTGGATGTCTCCCCGCTTCCTTAGGAATATAAACTTTCCTGTCTAATATTAAAGGTAGATGGGAAAAAGGTTGTTGGGTACCGATGAGAAAGTGAATGCAGCTGCAAAACCTGTACAAGTTATTCTATGTGACGCCTTCCTTAAATGATTCATTTGAAAACAAAGAGAAAGAAAGAAAATTAAAATATACTCAATTAGAGAAATTTTATAATTTTTAAGCATCATCTTTCATGGATATTTTTTTAAAACTAAAATTAATTAAATTTTAATTTCTAAAGTAATAAATTAAAGTTTTTAAAAAAGTCAGAGATTAAATAAAATTTCAGAGATTTTTCTCTATGATAACGTTTGTTTATTATTATCTTATACCCAAATTTTTTTTTTTACAATAAATCCGCTCCCACAGAATTGATTCTTATAAAAATTGATTGAAGACAAACGTCTTAATTATTATCACCGAATTTCAAAAGATTTGGTCCACCAGATGCTGAGAAAATCGTGGTAGGTGATAAATATTGAGCAACCTTTTTTACCGGTTTCTGCGGACCGATTCACTTCAAATTTTAATATCTTCTTAGGCACTCCTAGTTCTCTTAGCTTATTAAGTTTAATCCGATGAGTGGTTCCAGAGATGTAAGCCAAATCAAAAGCTATACATATACATATTGGCGCATTAAGATGTTATTGTATTTTTGGGGCCCTTTTTACCTGAACGTAGAGATATTTAAATTTTTCATGGTCATAATAGTTTCCTCTTAGGTTAGGTTAGGTTAGGTTTAGGTGATTGCCTCCCTCCATTGGGAGAGTCACTTAGGCCAGTGATGGGCCATTGTGATTCCACTTGGGCTTCTAGGGGTGAGATTATCTCTCATTTCCCCACCCCAGGAGGAGAATTCTGGCAAAGTTGGAAATAATTTTTTGCGGCAAGCCGGACTCGAACCCGAGTTATTTTCATACTCTACATTCGTAAACCGCAGCTTATCCGTCTTAGCCACTGCCTCCTATAGTTTCCTCTTACTATTATATATAATAGAGGGGGAAATTAAGAGATAAAAAATCAAATGAGGTTTTTTTTTTTAAATAATAAACATATTTCACTTTTACACAAGTAGGTTTGATAAAATAATAATATGAAATGCTCTTTTCTTTCAGGTATTTCAGGCAAAAGTAAAGTTAAAACATTTTTTTGAAGGAGAACTTCAACCCTAACTTCAGGCTTAATGAAGATATGAATGAAATTGTGTCGAGACTGGCGTTCCAACATGACAACGCCAGACCACATACATCTTTGGCGACTCGGAAAATGTTGGAAAGTTTTGATGCATCAGATCTTGCACCTTCAGACTACCATTTGTTTCCTTCTCTTTAGAACTCCCTTAATGGTGTAATATTGACTTCAAAAAGAGGCCTGTGAAAATCACTTGACGCAAATTTTCGCCCAGAAACTAGAAGTTCTATAGTAACGGGATTATGCTTTTACAAAATAAAAAATGGCAAAAAGTTATCTATTAAAATGATACATATTAGTTTAATAAAGTTAAATGGAAATAAAAGAACAAAGCGTTTGAAATTTGAGTAAAGATCGGCGCTAAATTTTTCTACACATTATTACATTAATTTTTTTGATGAAACGTTCCCTGAAAAGATAACAAATAATTTAATCATTACAACAAAGATTTGAGCTTAATACAAGTATTATAAGTGTTTTATTTGCGAAACCAGGAGGGGCTCAAGTCCTCAAATTTGGAAAAAAAGATAACATGAAATTCTGAACAAGACAAAATGATAAAAATTTTTAAAAAATTAATGTGATTTAATTGCCAATTTTAATATTTTAATTTATTTTTTAATAATATTGATTGATTTTTTTTTGGGATATGAAAACATAAGATCCAATGGACCTATAATGACCAGTAGTCACATGATTAATACACACAAACGATAAATCTCTGAAAATAAAAGCTAAGGTAAGAGAAAGTAAAAAAGAATGTCACAATTTCGTGCAAAAAAGTTTAAGCTTTTCTTCAAATAGGAATCAGGTCACGTCATTTAGGTATATTAGATATTGAAGAAAAATGAAAATATACAGTGCAAAAGTAAAGGTCCTAATCATTTGCAAAAGTTAAGGCCACTAGATTCCTAGTGAGGAACTTGAAAAACCAGTGAATGGCTTATTAATTTGATTTATAAATCATAATGGTTTTTTACACTTTCTTCTTTAAGTAAAATATGTTTTAAAAACGAGAGAGATATGTGAAAAGGGAGGAAGTCAGCCAGTAGGCTAGCCTCTATTGAAATAAAACTCCCAAAATATGAAATTTTTTGACTTTAATTAGATAAAGTGATCATCAGTCATTAGAGCTGAAATGAGCAATTAAATTAAAAAACACTTACAAAATAAATTTAAAATAATAACTTACAGTACATGCGGATTAAATGTATAACAATTAAAATATTAAAATCGCAGATAAAGTTTTGTATATTACAATACACAAAAATATATTGGGTAGTCGAAAAAGTCTTTTCGTATTTCTAATCAAACTTCAAGTAATTTTTTTTATATAGATAATTAATTGATTATCAATATAAAAAAAATTACTTG
>JAAAKE020107785.1:0-11122 GCA_010014785.2 Anisolabis maritima
GTTAACTCACTTTTAGAAATAAATTTCAAACTCTGCTCGCAATCTATGATTTCAAAGTCAATCTATCATTTACATGGCCAATCAGCAGCCTGTCATGGCAAACATTTTCTAATTATAATATTGTATATAGTCTAGCAAATATGATCACACTCAAGTTATGATTTATTAAAAAAAAAACTTTTTTAAAGTAGTATAGATTTATACTTATTTGCTTACAAACATCAAAGAGCCAGGAGCATGCATTTCAAATGTAGAGAAATATTTTACAAACAATTAATGGCACTAGCTATCATGTCAGGCATGTTTTAAAAGAATTTTAGAACGAAATTTTATATTTGGTATGACATCATCACAAGTTTAATTATACCCTAAATTTCTTATTTTCGGCAGGGGAATACATTTTTTAAATCTACAGATGATATTATTGGAGTATTAGATGGATAAAGAATCAACTGGCGACTGTATTTATTTTTGTCGTATTATATATAGTGATTTATTAACGCGGCAAGTGAAATCTGTCACCTGATATGAATCGATTAGACTGGTGGAAAGGACCCCCAAATAGAAACAAACATGTATTTCCACTGATATCTCGTCATTGATTTTTTCGCTATCTTAATACTTTTGCTATAAGATATATAACATATTTATATAAGAGATGGTAAAAAGTAAAATGAGTGGCTTAATTCCAAAAAAAAAAAAAAAAAGTGATGAAATACTATTTTTAAAAGGAGAGAAAGAAATTGTACGTGCTATTATGTCAAGCCAAATGAACTTGACAAAAGTTCCAACAGTCAATTTATATAAAACCATCAACCTATCATGCCTTTTTATCATTCGATTGTAAAACCAAAAGTGATTAACATGTAATTAATCATTTGCTTCAATAAATAAATATTTTGATATTGATGTTTGTTACAAATGGATGGAGATTTTTTAATTAATATTTTTTTTTTTATTCACTAATTCATTTGGCTATTAATATTATTATTTTATTTTTTTTTGAGTAATATTAAGAAAAAGATTTTTATCTTCTTTGACTTATTATATTTCCTTGATGTGGTGGGATTTTCTAGATGTGGCTGGAAGCAGTTATTAATCGTAGAAATTAGAAGATTTTGTATAAAATTGCCTACTGGTTGTACGTCTTTGTTTAAGTTTTTTTTTTTTTGTGATTATCTATAAAAACTCTAAATTCGCTTATATAAGCTAAAATTAGAAAAGTTTTAATTTATTTATTGGCTTCCAATTTAAAAAATTGTCTATGGAATTCAAGCTTTGAAATTTTTGATTCCAAAAGATGTGAATAGGAAAAAATGTTACCACGATTACAAATATTACTTAAAATAGAATTTTAATTCTAAACATCCCTCAGAGAAATGTTTAGAATTACTAAATCCCAATTATGGCGATTCGATTATTGTGTGGTAACAATAACCGCGATAATAAGATGATTTCCTGTTTTCTTAAACATTTATTTATTACAAGGCTCTTTAATGTTGGGGTAAACTTAAGTGATGATGTAGGGGCTGATTTAAACGTTTCAACGGCCGCAAAGGACATAACAGAGAGCCTCGAATCCTTAAGCTCTAAAAAAAGGCGAGAATTCTGGAAGGGCTCCAAGGTGCTGATCGTTGATCTTATTGTCTGATACGAAGGGAATTTTATTCAAAATCTTCCAAATCAAAAAAATAAAGTAACGAAACAAAACTTATAAAAGTAATGAAAAATAAATTTTAATAAAACAATTTAGAAAAATGAAAATAAAAAGATTTATCATACAAAAAATTATTCCTCTCCTCCCATCTCCTCTTCGGTTTCTTTAATAATGTCAAACTCGGCCACTTTAACCAATAGAGAGATCAGAGAGTAGAGACATGTCCAGACCAATCCGTCTTGGGATAACGGTAAAAGTGGAAGAAGATTATGGTTCGGGTTAACTTACGAGCAATCAAATATCTCCAAAATATTGATATAAACTTTTATTGGCAATCCTCAAGGACATTATTTGAAAACGACTATCTATTTCAAAACATGTTATTAGTCATTATTAATAATTCAAATCATGGCATACAGAGACTTTAACGACTCTAAAGCCACACTAAAAATGGACGCTAGCTATGGTCCATAGACGGATCTAAGGAGGTCCAATCCGCTTTATTATGTGTCTTAATTCAATAGGGCAGTTAAGCCTTAAAACCAAAAAATAGCATTCTATTTGAGAGGTATTAGAATTCAATAGAAGGAAAAAATGTTTTTTTTTTTTAATATTTGTTTATTATAATTGTATAAAAAAATTAAAAAAAGTTTAATGTTGAAAAAGCGTGAGATCGAGGATGTCAACCGTTTAATAAAAACGTTGGTTGTTAAAAATTAAAAAGTGAGATAAATTTGGTTGTTTAACAAGAAAAGCCATCTATTTTAAATGAGCCCCCAGGATCGGCTGGTGAATTAATAATAAATAACTTGGCTGGTGGTGAATATGAAGAAAGAAAGAGAGGTAGGTCACCTTCAGGAGAGACGATCGATTCGATATTACGATAAAAGTCGCGCGGCTTGGTGAAAAAAGGATCGATGTGCGCGAGACGAGAGAGGAAACTCGTGAAATAATTGAAAGGAGCGCAAAAGAGCGGCCTACCGGACAGCCATTTTCTCCAAAGAAGAAAGCTTTCTTTGTTAATGAACGCCGCATCGCAAGTGGGAAAGAGAGGACGAGAATCGATACGATAGTTAGAGGGATGCACCCCAAATACCGATCAAAACAAACACAAGGGAACACATCTCGATTCTACTGTTAATTAAACAAATACAAGCTTCACTTGATTGGAGAAAAAAAATCGGTATTTTCTTTCTCTTTCTCTCTCTTCAAATAACTCTTCATCGTTCAACAACCTGGACATTTACCGTACAATCAGATTCTGGAATATTAGACCATATTAGAAAGTTTATTTAAATTTATTCGAAAAACTTTTAAAGAAGAATAATAAGAATAAGAATATTAATAGCATAACTTTTATAAGATTAGTTAAAATAATATTATGACGTAGAGGCTTGGTATTTTTAGACAGTTCAAAAAGTTCTCATTTGATGGTGCTCAAGATAAACTAATAGGAGTACGGTAACTGGAATTGTATTTGAGTCATCTGATACGAAATCATCTCAGGATCTGAATGTATTTGAGATCTTTGCAATTTTTAGGTAAAAAAAAAAATGGAACTTTTTAAATCAAAATTAAATTAAAGAATACTTAAACTCGAGATATGGGGTGTATTTCTTCTGCTTCCTATATGCCAGTCTTTCCTCTTTCCTCCTCATCAAATGTTAAAGTGTGACAGGTTGGTTTCTCTCTTAGTCATATCTATAAAATATTTATCCAGAATGATATCTAAAACCAAACTTTTCTTATTCCCGAAATTAGATGAAAGGAACGTAGCCAGAAACAACTTAATATTTGGTCATTTCGTATTGTATTGAGTGGGTGGAAACTTGTTGGAAAAAGCAGAGTTAACACAATTATTTAGGGTGGTGACAAAATGTATGCCAATATTATTTTACCCCTTTCAAAATAATTTATATTATCATGTGGTTCATTTGTTGTTTTAAAATAAATACAGATGAACTTCATCGATAAACATTTGTCCATAAAATTCATTTATTCATATATATAAAAGATTTAATCGAAATACAAATGAATAATGTAGATAAAATTATCTTTTTATTGGTGAGATTAATTTACTGTATAAATAAAATATTTAATTTATATATTAGTATTTAATTATTATTCAACAAAACTACTTGTCCTAATAATATTATGCATATTATGCTATATGTTTAAAATAGAAAATTTATTTTAAATACATGAACGCCAAATGTGTAGGTATTATTATCAATATATCAACATAAAACAAAGATATTTCGAGGCATATTTGGAATCAATTTTTTGAATCTATCAGAATATCATTTTTAAAAAAAGGAAATATATAGCCATTTCATGTCATCTTTAAAAAAAAAAATCAATTTTGGTCTATAAGTGAGTGAAGAAATAAATGATAAGGGTAAGTAAGGAAAATTGATAAAGTTTCGAGTCAATATTTCATAAGTATGTCATGCTCTTCTCCTCAACTTTAAAGAATTGCCAAGAAGTGAATAAGTTGACGATTGGATATTTTAGTCATCTCATCAAACCTTAATGATTGATCATTATATATATATATGTGTTATTTTAATAACGGTACAATTCCATATGTCATTCTTTTAAGGAATGAGGTTTTAAAAGAAGAGACATACGAAAATTAAAATAAATAATAATAACAATTTTTATCTATTAACATATTATTATGATCATATTTTAAAATATTCTGTATTTAAAGCTGTTATGCTTTATTTGCAAACAAAGAGACATTTGAATCAAATAAATTTAGCAATTTATTTATGTTAAATAAAAAAAAAACTAGCTATATTAGAATTTTATTCAATTGGTAATGGATTTTCGCAGAGAGATAACGATTTCGCACTCCCAATGATGTAGAAATTATTTATGGACTGCCAATAGGATCTCTCAAATCCAAATGGGGCCAGAGAGGACCCGCATTAAGGCTTTCAATTATAAACACATTATCACATTAAGATAAACGTTTATTTAAACCTTAGTGACGTTCATATTTAGGCTTTAATGTTTACCTTCTAAATTAAAATTAATATGTGGTTAAATTGCAGAGGCATACAAATGAAAGTTAATAATAAAACAGTCCCAGTTGATATCAGGTAGCAATATAATATTCTAATAAATTTTGCATGATTGTATATATGCTTCTGTTGATGAATGTAAATATGTGGTAGAGCCTAGGGGCTTGTTTATTTATTTATTACCTAAGGTGCTTTCAACAGCAAGGCTTGTAACGTAATGTTTATTTTTGCAAACATAATATGTACTCTAGACAATTATGTGTTATAAAAAGGTCTAAACAAGCAATGATGAATTTATAAATTTATTATTATATTTTTTACTAAATAAAAAGTTTATTGCCCTGTCCCTTGATGCAGAGTTAAAGGTCTCACTTCGCATAGTGGGTCAGTGGATGGCTTCCAGTCCTAAGCGGCAAAAATTTCTTTATATTGGCTACAACTTAATAAATAATGAGTCTAAATGGCATTAAATGCCAAAAAAAAAAGACTTAAAAAAGGCAAAGGCCTCTTTTTTAATGGAATTCTTAAAATCCTAATTAAAAAATACCCTTTCTTAGTGTTCCCAATATATATATATAATTCCCAAGTTAAAGCAGACTTTTTTTTATAATTGTTTCCTACATATATATATACATCTGTTGACTGATATTTTTTGTGTGTAAAAGAATCATCGAGTACTGTGAATGTTCAATTTATTAAAGATCTTTTCAGTGCAAATAGATGTTTTTTTTCCACAAATTATATTTATTTTTTAAAAGGTTTACAAAAATATACAATAGCATTACTATCTTCCCCAGTGTAGTTTGACCCTGGAAATTGTCGTTTTTTCTATTCTAATATATATAAAATTTTGTTTTATACTCACAAAAATATGAGTCAATAGATGTAAATGTATGTCGAAAAAAAAAAATTATAAAAAGAGTTGTTTTAACTTGGGTAATATATATTTTTAAAATACCAAAAAAGGTATTTTTTTTTTCCGTTATAATTATTGAAACATCGTTCTGCTCGAATAAATAAGATTGATATGAAAAATACGTTTTTTCTCTCTCTCTTCTTGATTCTAAGACATAATTATTTAATTTATGAGAACTATATTTCCATTTCAATTTATTATGGTAAAAAAAGCTTATAAATTTTCCAGGGACGAACTACAATGAGGATAGGCAGTACTGCTATCGAATTCAAAATTGGTTTGTAAAACTTTGTAAAAAATAATATAATTTGGTAAAAAATATTTTTTTTTTTTTTGTAGTAAAAATAGCCTAAATCTTCACTAAATTAAAATATTAGTTAATTAAATTAATTATTAAATATTAAAGATAATTAAATCTTAGTTTTGGGGCTTACATAACTGAAATTAAAAAAATACATACAAGGACGGATTTTCAGGATTGACATTGGAGTAGTTAGGGGTGGCCGGGAATGGTTCAGAGAACCCGAAACCGGCGATAGGGAATGGTGTGTGTCATTAGTGCACGATAAGTAAAAGAACCATCATTTTTAGATGGCTCTGTGAAGCAATCGGTAGGGTGTCGGTGTTCGCATCCCGGGCAGGAAAGATTTTTTCATTAAATACTAATATTTAATGTAAACAAATTCTCAAGTATGCCATGGATTGGAACATTGAATCCCACTACAATAGAGCCCTCAGGCAACTCTACGAGAAAAGGGAGTTGCTGTGACACCCCGTCCTATGGAAGGGACGTAAAGGATTCCCTCTCAATGATGCACTCTCCGCAAGGAGTAGGCTACTCGCCGGTGCTGAGAGAATTCTTCCTCAAACTAGGATATCCTTCCTAGCAAAGAATAGGTTGGAAAGATCAAGTATAAAAAGACTCAAGATAAAAGATATTCCAAAAGAAAATGTTGTATTAAAAAAAGTTATTTAGGCAGCAGCAATATGTTTAATTAAATATTATATTTGCTTTAATTTAGAAGAGAGGGGGGAGGGGGGAAGAAAGAGAGAGAGAGAGAAAGTTGATGTAATTAACATTCAGTGTGTACAAAACCACAATTTCAACTTGTTGGAAATTTTGATAATTTGGTTTAAGTAATCAAGATTAATAAAAAGTATTGTACTCAGAAACGAAGGGAAATTTTAAAGCGAATTATAAACATAACATGAAGTTAAAGAGAAAGATAAATAAGATATAAATTTTCAAAAATGACATTAACTAAAACAATCCAAATCTCTCTTTTCGGTTTAGGTCGTTTTGTTCTACAATGGACAACTTAACAATTTCGACGTGTAATATAAAAGAAACCTTCGCCAAGAAAGGACATACGTTTGCCCTCTTTTCAGATTTTGAGGCCGCATACGACAATGTTAATATTAAGATTTTATGTCAGAAATTAAATCAGTTAGGGCTTGGAATTCCTTTAGTTAAATTGATATACCAACTTTTATTTAATCGTGAGATTTTAATTAAAATAGAAATCAAGACGTTCTTTGTAGAAGAAAGGAATATCACAAGGCACTATATAGTCCGCTAGTTTTTTTGTTTTACATTTGATCTAACATCTTTCGTAAATTATAATAATTGTAAAATCCTGCAATATGATATCGTTATTTATTCGTCGTCAAAAAATCTGGAAGAATCTGTTTCAAATTTAGTTGTCGGAGTTAGTAATTTGAAAGTATATCTTCACCTTAATAGTATATCATATCCTATATCGCTTTGTGTATATTCTCCAAAAAGAGAATCCCATATTGGTCTCACAACTACATCCAATTAGGGTAAGAAGAATTTACTATCTCTAATTGGATGTAGTTCCAGTCAGGCTGGAAGAGGAATTTACTATCTCTAGTCAGGCTTGGGTCACATTTTGAATTTCAAACTTTTGTGGAAACCCTATATCAATTCTTTAGTTAAAAAATGCACCAACAATTTGATAATTTTAAGAGTCTTATCTAAATATTCCTGGGGAGCGCACCCTAATTCCTTTAAGATATACCAAGCTCTAATTCTATAAATTTTAAACCAAATATCTTCTTAAAACCAGATTTAGAATCCTTATCTTCATATGAAGGAATAATCTTTACAGATAGCTCAAAGTATATCGATAAGGCTGGCTGCGCCTTTTTTGATTCAACTTCTATTTATTCTGGAACATTCAAACTCCCAAACACCTTGTCTGTTCACTCCGCTGAATCTATAGCTACCCGAGAAGCCATTCTGTACGCCAAAGAAAGATATAATAGTTGTATTATAATTACGGACTCTTAAAGCGAATTAAAATCTATTCATTTCATGTGAACCGTATAAGCCCACCTCCCGGAGTCCCACGAGATGCTTTCGTGTACGGAGACACACACCTCAAACCCAGTCGACCTCTGGCCCTAGCCATCTATCGGAAAAATTTGTATTCTTTACTTGTAAACAATTTTTGTACATTTATACCTTATGGGTTATGGCCTTTAAAAAAAAAAACTAAAACAATGATTTTGTGAATAATAACTATCAGTAAAATAAAGAGAAGATATGTATTTGTTAAGAGTAAAAAAATTCTATATTTTATTTTCTTTATGTACTAAAAGAATTGACAGGTTTAGGAGCAAAGCTGATTTTTTTAGGCTTAAAAGAAGATATTGGTAAAATACAGAAAAACTAAAAATAAATAAATTTCAAGTTGTATTGATTTTTATGCAACTCATGACGTTAAGTTGTTGTTGTTGTTATTTGTATGGCTAATGTAAAATATTTCTTATTAATTTCAACTCTTCAACTCATTTCAACCACCTTTATTCCTTCTAACAGAAATTAAGAATATACGACCAAAGGACGTTCTCCATAAAATATTAAATGAATAAAATTAATTTGGTTGTTAGAGCAAATAAAAAAACAATGATATGGAATGTTTATGTGCATTTCATAGGTGGGTGCATAAGAGGTCCTAAGACCTCAAGACTCACCATATTAACAGCTTCTGGATAAATCGCCTCGGTGATGACACTTCGATTACTAGTCACGAATTCGACCATTTCATTGAGTGCACCCCTTTTCACTTCTTTCCATTTCAGGTCGGAAAGAGGATCAGAAACAAAGTCAAAGAGCACACAACATTGGCGAATCTTTTGAACAAAAAGTTCTTCTCTTTCGTTGATCGCAGCATCTAGAAAAAAAAAAAAAAAAGAAAAAAGATTTAATATATGTAGAGAGAGAGAGAGAACTAAAGGAGTGTAGGATTCCTAGTATAATAAAAAAATATTAACTTGTATTTTTGTTTGTGGAGTTTGTTGAGCAAAAAGATATAAAAGATCATAAACAAAAAGTAACAGTATTAGAATTTAACTATTTAATAGAATTTAATTATGTTGGTTCTTTACAAAAAAAGTTTTGCATTTATTTCATTAAAAAATTTTATATATATTTTTTTTAATTAAATAAAAATAAATGTTTGATAAAAGTATTATTTGCTTGCCATCTTTGAAGCTTAAGGCGCATACCACTACCATTAAGGATTAAATATGTTTTTAAAACCTATTTATTTGTCTATGAGATGGACAAAGAAGAAATGTCATTCTTTGCCCGAGTAACTTGTGTTCGTTTTTCAACAAGTCTAAGTAGAAAGGATTATTATCAGTGTTTTTATAAAAATGCAATTCTCTATTACGAAGACAAAATCTAGCTTATATAAACATGAGGTGAATAAAAACAATAAATTAAAGCCGTGTACCAATTAAAAATTTGTTTATGTTTTAAAGGGTTTTTTGTAAAACAAACGAATCAGTTTTTTATTCCAATAAAAATTGTTATTTCACAAACATTAAAGTAATTTTTCATCTATTTATTTATCAAAGCTTCATTTATTAAAAAAAATGATAATTAAATAAGCAAAGATAAACAAACAAAAAATATAGGATTACATAAATAATCATATTATCATAGGAAAATTTTTTTTTTTAATTATCAAATATTAAAATAAAAAATTTATTTATAAGAAAATTAAATAGTTCTTACGATAATTAATTGTCAATTTTCATTTTAAAGAGATTTTCAAGTCATCTAACTTAAACTGAGTGAATAAGTAAAAAAAATTTATAGGCAGTGAAGAGGCAAAGGTTTCCCGCTCTTCTTAAAAAGGGCTAACCATACCATATACGGGACGATGTCTCTTATATTTCTGACAAAAGTGGCTTTTGAAGGATTTTTTAAGGATTTTGATTTGGCAGATCCGGTTTTGTGTCTAGAAATTAAACAATGTGTCTTTTGGACAAGATTTGGAGTTCCATATTTTTCTAAGATATCAAGTTAGAATAAAATATTTATCTGGCAACAAATGGTACTAGGCAAAATGGAACTAATTGGCCCAATCGGAATCCAGGCGAATAGCATAATCTTTTAAAATAAGAAACCAAAAAAGTGAAGGAAAATTTTCTCCTCCTATTGGAAAAATAGAAAATAAAAAAAAATTTCCAGGTAAAAACATGCCCAAACAATTTTCCAATATGGCCAATGTTAACATGGTGCCTTTTATAATAAAATAATTTTTTAATAATAATAAAATCACTATTTTCATATGAGTTCATATTATGAAATAAAAGGGAGAAAAATTATTGATTAAAGCTTAATTCATGTTTTTTTTTCTTTTTAGCGACTGGTCAGGAAAAATATGAATATAGAGATAAAATAAATTTACGAGATAATTCAAGAGCATCCTCCCAAAAAGAAAATTTTTTTATGACTCCCTAAATTTTGTTTGGATTTGACTATAACTTTTTTGAAATATATATTTATAAAATATCAATTTATCTCTCCAAAGGTCCTAATAATTATTTCGATTTTAATACTTTTCTTCAATAATTGATGAGGTAATTAGAGTTTATTTATTTTTAAAATAAATAATTATTTACTTTTATAAATCCTATCCCTCTTAAAGGAGAAATTTTCATTATGAAATGGATGGATGGGCTTCTTTTCATCTTTTCTTCTTATTATTTGAATAGAAGAGAATCTTTCGCTTTTTTCCCCTTCTAGTATCTTTTCTGAGAAATTTTTTTAACCAAACAGTTATAATATAGATTTTGGATGAAATAAAATTAATTTTTTAATTTCATAATTAAATGTTATTTTGAATTTAAAAATAAATATGTAAAAACTTTGTCAATTTTTTAAAGACTGTTGATGGTGAACTTTTCAATGATTTATAAAAAGCGCGAGGATGTAATTAATTAATATTTTAGTTTGAATAATAATGAAGAATGAATGAATGAAGTCTGAAAAAGGGAGAACTTTTCGAACTTTTTTAATAAAATCCATCTCAATTTGACTCCTAAGAAATCGTGGCAGTTGATTTCTACATAATCACAACCATTGTCCAAATCTATAGTGATTTATTGAAAATATACTAAATTTAAAATTAATTTGAAAATATATTAATTATTTTTAATAAATAACATTTTGTTCAAGTTAATTAATAAAATAATTCCTTT
>JAAAKE020107796.1:3153-25825 GCA_010014785.2 Anisolabis maritima
TGCAGCCTTAATTGGTAGTGGGTCCTTGTAGGCTTGTTTAAGTTTCATGGTTATTGATTATTACAAAAAGGTTCGAAAAATTTCCAGATAATGAATTAAGTTGTGATCAATTTTCGTTTGATATTTTTAATTCCACTATCCCTTCAAATGAAAAAGAACAGTTATTTGATGTGCGACGAATCTCTATGCATTTAATTTAAGTCTCTGACTTACCAAAGATTTTGGTTATCGATTGTAAATGAATATGCCGATTTGAAGAAAAAGGAAATCAATATTTTGATGCAGTTTGCACAGACCTACTTATGTTAAACCGGCTTTTCAAAATTAGTTGCCTTTAAAATAAATTATCGATCTCGATTAGGTCCAGAGAATAACTTATGGCTTGCGATTTCCAATACAGATCCGAACATAGAAGAAATCATGAGCTCTTTTTACAAGCACATACTTCGCATTGAATTCTTAAAGTATAAAGTTTTTTAAAAGTATTTTTCATTAAAAAAATATGCCAATATACATAAATAAAACTATTGTTTCATAAAATTATGTGTTTTATTCAGACTTCTAAAAAGACAGAAGCATAAGCCCAAATCCCAAAAAGAATTTCACTTTAACTACGTTAATGATTAAAAAACGTCTACTGTCTATCTAGGGGGCGCGATTTTAGACAAAATGGGGGATCGGAAATGAAAATAGTTTGCGTACCACTGACAGAGCAGTTAGAGGTCTTGCTCCATAATCCAAGGATCCGTCGTTTGTTTCTCGTCCTGAGAAATAAAGTTTATTTATATTATATTATATTAGCACTTAATTTTAATAAATGTGGACAGAGTTTAAAGTTAAAGTTCAGAAGTTATGAGATTTGGAACAGAAAGAGTTCGGTTTTACCGCAAAAATGATCCAGTCACTCAGGCCAAATATTTGAAATAGTAAACTATTATAGTCTATTTCAATTAGTTTACTCCACCAGGTCGCATTTTCTCGGCTGAATATTCGTTCCCTTTTCTCCTGTCCTCTTTCGTTTCTCCCAGTATATTTTCATTTTTTCTTCATATCTCGTTGGGCCAAGATTTTGAAGATTATTTAGTTAGTTTTATTCAACAATTAGTTTTTGAATTGAGAATGTTTTCTTTTTATTATTAATCTTCACTACTTTTTTCTTTCCTTCTGGTTGTTATTATTAACTTTTAATCGAGTTTTTGGACTTGGTCTTTTTTTATTTTAAAAACGTCTAAACAAGTTTTTATTTTTTTCTCATTGATTATTGGGCATTTGTGATTTCCCAGCGATACTTGGCTTGCTTTTATGGCTTTAGGAATTGCTTGTTTCATTTGTGCTTCTCGAAGAAGGGAAATTATTTCCAACCCATTTTTGATACAACCCATCTTTATGGCCAGTCAAAGTAGTTTTTACCCTTTTTAACATCTGTCGGGTTAATCATCCCCATCTGACACGAGCTGATCTGGAGAACCCCTTTAGAAGACAGCCAACAATTTCTTGAGCCCTCATAACTTTATTTTGTTTTAATTTTATATTTTTTTTGTAATATATCATCTATCATACATACCATCATTAACTTAATTTATTTAATAATTATATAATCTATTTTATTTTTCTGAAATTTCCTCTCACCAGAAATCCTTCCTTCACATGAATAAACCTTTATAGAAAAAAAAAGAATTGCAACTTCTTCTTCTTCTTCTTCTTCTTCAGTACACGACATGAATCTCCCATGTTAACCCTTTAATAAGCAGGGATCGAGACATGATTTTCTATAACAATATTCCACGTCCATCATTCATCATAATCTAATAATTTCCCTCATGATTTTTTTACAGAGCACTCGGCACTCCAAATGAAAAAATATGGCCAGGAGTGACACAACTACGTGATTTTAAAGCTACATTCCCTAATTGGACTCAAAATACTCTTGGACAAACTTTAAGTACATTTGATTCTGACGCTTTGGATTTATTACAGGTAAATAAATATTATCACCTTATGCTTACTCTACGCTTTGGGCTAATATATGCCATTGTTTCAAGTTTTCTTATTTAGTCCAATGTGTAAGTTCTAGTTTAGCATTTATAATGTAATGAAATTGTTTAAATGAATATAGAAATATATTGTTAAATTAGAAATATTTCTCTTAATTTTTTTTTATCTTTTTAGAAAATGTTAATTTATGATTCGCGAAAAAGGATTTCTGCTAAAAATATTTTAATTCATAAATATTTTGATGATTTTGATAAAAGCACTATCGAATTGTGTACGTAATTGTAAGAAAAACATTCTTCAAGATTCTTTATTTTTTTTTTTTTTTTTATATATATATTTAAAGAAAAAAAACGAAAACCTTTCAAAATATCTTTACCTATGAATATCAAATCTATATTTCTTCATTCATGCAAATTTTAATATTTATGTATTTTTTAAGTTTAAAATAAACCTAATTATTTTTTTTTACATGGGGTTAAATCTGCCATTAAATTCACCTATAAACCCATCCACCCATATATCTAAGTGCCTGAAAAAATTCGCCAAAAAATCCATCTCAAATCAATACCGCAATTTTATTCCTATATAAATACCTACTTGTGTGTTATAAATATGTGAAGAATACGTACTGGGCGGGCTTGCAAATTCGTGGGAGCATCGAAAGGCCTCAATACTCAAAAGTAAATAAAATAAAATAACGCTTTTATACACTAAAAATAAGAGGTGACATATATACGATTGGACAAGAGTGCCAAAAGTGCAAAGCCTGACAACTCGTCATCTCTTCATATTATGGATAGAAAATAAGCATGGCATATAAACGCCAGCCTAAACTCGAGGAACTCGTGGATACTCTGAAATATTCTTCCATCATCAATACAGAGTAGATTCAAAATTTTTTCGAGGAGTAAGTCAGTGGATTCTCTTTTAGGAATTACAAATTTTTTAAATAAAATTTTAATTATTTAAATCATTGCTCTTATCCCTAGGGAATTTATATAAATATAATATATTAATTTAATTATTTGAAAAGTCTGGGTTTGAGTTCTCAACATTATATATTCTTAACTAATTATATTTCATATAAAGATTAAAATAATTAATGATTAATATAGAACGGATTTAAGAAAGAAAGTAATGTTTTTTAAAATCCATAAGATGAACTGGTGGACCTCCGTTGGTCAAAATTATTTGAAGTATTGTAAGATGGATGGGAAAGGGATAGATTAATGGATGGAGGTGGGAGGTCACCCAGGTCAGAACTTTAAAGAAGAAACTAACTATCTCTAAATGGTTAATATTTTGATTTTTTTTCCTTTATTCCTATACTTGAAACTCTGCAATTGAAAATTAAAAAATGTACATTTAAATTAGAGATATAATTTTATTTAATTAATGGTTAGAAGGGAATATAAATGTGAAGGGTCTTTCACTCCCAAAATGTGCACTAAATAGATAGATACCTGAAATAGGAAATGGTGTGTGCCTTTAATTCACCATGCATCATCATCCACATTCACCATGTAACAAAGATAAACCCGAAAATTTTTTATAGGACTTAGGGTTTTTATCTCTTTAATCAAAAGCTTTTCCCTCTAAAAAAAATTATTTAATATTATTTTATTTTAATATAAAAAAATAGCACTCTTATTTATACAGGACATATATATTACTAAATAACATTTATTCACAATTACATATAAAATAATTTAATTTAGCTATTAGTAAATAATAAATTCTTAACTTATTTTTTTTTAGAGATGACCAAAAATACAGATCTGAATGAAATTAAATGCCACCTCTTTTTTGATTTTAAAGAGCTTAATATTGTTACAATTTGAAATATTTGTTGTAAATAATTTACAGATTTTGATTAAAAATAATGTTGGCTCATTTGATATTCACTGAAAGTTTATTTTATCAAGAGAGGTCTACGAGTAAATCTTGATTAAAAGTTATCTAACAAGAGAACGTTTTCAACAGTTACTCGTTGCTTTTTAATTTTTTTTTCCATTTCATCGCCAGTAATAATTCGATGCAAAAAACCCTTTCTTTGTTGATGTTGTAGCAATAACTCACACGAGGTTTTTCTTCAATGTCTCTTTCTTTCATTTCGTCTAATACCCAAAGTTCTTCCTTTTGGACGATTCTCATGGCATTCAGGCGTAATAAAATGGTTTTGTTGAGTAACATTTAATGTTTCTGCCAATTCTTTGAGCGTTTGACACTCATCTTCGTACCGTAATATTTCCAACTGTGCGTCTTCAAATTTTTTTTATCCTCCATATCAAAATCATGTTTTCCAAATTCTTGAAACCACTTTTCATAAATGCCTACCGATGAAGCATATTTTTTGTAAGCGTCCACAACCAAACGAGGGCTTTCAGGTGGACTTTTCTTTAAAACAAAATAATGAAGTAACACTTCCTGCAAATGACGTTTATTCGATTAAAAAGTAGACATTTTGAATATGACAATAATAATATGTTTACACTTCAGTCAGCATCTGACACCTGCGTAAAGACATTTCGAAGTATTACCTACCTCAACAAAATGCCAACAGTACGAGATATGCCATCTATTGAAAATCAATAAAGTCCATACTTGTACAGCCAATAGTTCGCTATTTAAGCAAAGAGAAGTCCTAGTAGTTACTAATACATGAAAAAACAAACCATTAAATGTGAATGATTACAAAATGTATTATTATTCTCATCAAGCACGAAGATAAGAGGATTGGGTATTTTCGATTATTATTACAGTAAATCTGAAGAAGAATGGGTGTTAATGTACCGACACAGTAGATTTGGAGAATTTATGAACAGAATTATTTCTCCAAATAAAAAGAAATATTTTTAAGAGAGTGCGTTCAACGACACAAATACTGAGGTTGTAAAGAAGTAAATACGATATTAATTATCATCTTCGAGGAGATCCATGATTTTTCTTTTGATCGCTTTTAATTTTTTCGGTTCTTTTATCTTTCGTAATTCCGTTTCTAAATAAAGAATCCAATATCCTAATCCATCAAGAGTTTCGACATTTTTCACAATTTTCTGTCTATCTTCTGACACTGCTGTTGACTTAGTATTAGCTGAATTTGTATTACTATTTGAAATTTCCTTCATAGAAGTGCAGGAGATAAATTCTTGTTCAGGTTGATCTAAATAAAAGAAAAAATAAAATTTTAATTTATTTTTTATTTAATTTAATAAAAATTAAATAAATTTAATAATAAATAATAATGTTGAAAACAAAGGCAAGCAAGGATAGAAGTAATCACTAAGTTTAATTAGTTGTTTATCTTATGAGTGGTATATTAAAAAGAGTAGATATAAAATTTAAGAAAATTCTACCTTCTAAGTCAGAAATTTGTTTTCTAGATCGTAAATCGTGTAAATCTTTATCATTGGAATCTTCCTGTTTAATTTCTTCTTCCGGTGTTCCCTTCTGAGTGTTTGAACACTAAAAAAAATGTCGATTTAGTTATACAATTTCGGTGTTTGGCTCTGAGACGCTTTTGCCCCTCTCCTCTTTGGAAAATAATTTTTAAAGAAGCTCTCACTAACCAGCAAATCACAATTTTTATTTGTTATATTTAGTTTTTTATTTGTTATCGCCATTTTTTTGGTTAGGATATCCATTTTCATTTTATGCTCTTTTATAAAACAATTCTTTTGGAACCTTAAAAAACTTCTTTTTTCATTGATAAGTCTCTCTTCAACGAGTCTTTTTATCGCATCTAAAATTCAATTTATATATATTGCCTGTTAAAGAGAAGATGCAGCCTATTAGAAAAAAGCCTAAGGAAAATTTATTAATGATACCTGTATGTAAATATCTAGGCTCCTTTTGAGGATTATAAGTTGAAGAGATTCCTTCATTTTTATCTGTAATCGCTTCTTCTGTTTCAACCTCATCACCTGCCGATTGTTCAATGAATTGGTTTGGAATTTTTTCTTGTTCACCAGGGTTATTTAGAGAATAATTAGTATTGTCTTTTTCTAAATTAATCTGCAAAATATCTGCAAAAAAAAAAAATAAATAAAATCATGTATATATTACAATTGTTGGCTTTAAACAGATATTCATTAAAATTATCTTACTCCATTTTTTAACTTTTGATTGATTATTTTAAAATTTTTGGTGAACCAAGAAAGTTTTCAATTCAATAATTTTCTGATTATTTTTTTAAACAAAAATTTGAGATTTTTTTTTTCTCTGATGATGATAACTCTACAATGGTCTTGTATATTGTGTCAGATATACGTACCGCATTTCTTCTCATTTATGGTCTCATTCCTAAAATCTTCTTCTTCCATATCCATAATTAAATAGTTTTCGTTTGTTTCTGATTCTGAGAAATGATTTTCTAATCTTGAGGCTTCAAAATCACCTAAAAAAAAGATTAAAAATAAAATATAAAGAATAATAAAGTATTATAAAAGTGGAACATTAAGAAATAATAAATATGCTCTGGACATTTCGAAACCCTCGTTGAGATATACTCGCTTATCTGACTTCAGAGCCACTTAATGAGTGATATTGTAATTCGAAATGGAAATCCAAGTTTACCTTTATTATTTAATTCTTACCTGTATTATCAGAATCATAAAAGCCATTAGTTGCATGATTATTTTTTTCATTTATAATTGACTCAATTATTTTTTCAGCTGGTGTTAATTCATCTTCTCTAAGGACCTGTTCCGTTCTTAATCTTTTTCTTAATTCTTTCTTCATATTACCGAGTTTTTCTCTTAATGTGGATACTTCTCTAATTATATTTCTAGAGTTTTTGATATTAAATTCCGTCTCTAATTGTTTCCAGGCTTTCTCTTTTTCTGCCCAGGTTGATTGACATGATTTTTTCGATCCAATTATGTCTTTATATTTATCTACTAACATTACTAAAAGTTCTTTCTCCTCTGATGTGAAATTGGAACATCTTTTTTTGGTGTGATGGTACGGAAAATTATTTGAGGCCATCATAAGCTAAAAATTATAATAAAATTTCATAAATATATTTGAAAGTAAAAAAAAATTTTTTTCCTTGAATGTGATAAAATTAAAATCTTGGACAGCGAATTCCGGGAATATTTCGTACTAAAAAAATAGTGTTTTTTTAAATATAATTAAAAATAATTCTGCAAGTCTGAAACTACGTTCAAATCCTGTATATGTTTGTTTCCCATGACATTTATATTTCCGTTCCTTATATGTAATTGTATTCAGGTAAGTTTTGAGCAAAGCAAAGGAGGGGACCGCCTAGCACCCTCAATTACAGTAGAAAAATGCATTAATCTGAAACTTTTATGCGTATCAAAAATAATAAACAACTTTTGTTTTTTCTTATTAGATAATTAAAAGATGTATATGAAAATCAAAATCACCAAATAGTGTTTTCAATACTCTGAAATTTATTCTTGAATTTTATACCACTCTCCTAATTATTAATTAAGATGACATAAAAGATAGTGTTTGTTTATTTATTTTTTATAAGAAGGCAATGGCTAAGTCGGATAAGATGCGGATTACGGATCAAGAGTTGCAAAACAGCTCGTTCGAGTCCGGGCTTGCCGCAAAAAATTATTTGCAACTTTACCGAAAGTCACCTCAAGGAGTAGGAAAGTGAGAGATAATCTTACCTCTACTAATAGGGTGTGGTACAAAAGGCCCATATGTGTGGTCTAAGTGACTGGTCTTTCCAAATTTAAGGGGGATCTGCCCTATATTAATCCATCCATCCTTATTTTTGATATTCCGCATCGCATGGTTTACCGGGCAGTAGGTCTACCAGAAGATCCATAATTTGAGACTCAAAAAAATTTTTTCTATTAAATTATAATTCTTTTATTTAAGTGTAAAAAATATAAATAAATAAAAGTATTTTACGTATGTGGCAGGACGTGGCTTTTGATGATAGTGATATAATATAGTGAAGAAAGAGGATTGCAGCCAGGAATAAGAGCCTCTATTTATTAAAAAAAAAAACTTTATTCGGGACGTTTCGGCACAGGTTTCATCATGTCATCTTCAGCCTTTTAAAGATTTATTTTAAAAATATCTGTTTTTTAACTTTTGTTGTTTAACAAGCCTACTTCTCTGATCTCTTGAAGATATCAACTTACTTCTCGAACAGTTCGCGATGCAGAGAGAGGACTTCGAAGAATTAAGTATGTGTCAAACATTCCGGGTTGCAATCCTTTTTCTATATTACATCAATATATTCAACAGCCAAGTCCTGCTTAATTCAATATCCGCCATGTATCACGAACTGCTTTGGAAGTTCGGTGAGATCTTCAAGAGGTATATCAGAGAAGTAATCAGGCTCAGAGTTAAGCAATAAAAGTTTAAAAACTATAATATGTAATTTTAAATTTCAAAGAACAATTGAAACTTGATACATAAACTAGCCAAGATAAAAAAATTTTTTACCAGATTGATTTCCGGAAACTAAATATGATTCCCTCCCATATTTTTAGAAATGTAAAATGTACCAATTTTCCCTTGCTCTCATTCTCTTTTTCTTGTATAATGGAAAATAATTTAAACAGAATTAGGAAAAAAAATTTTAATTTGGAAATATGTAAATCATAAAAACATCTAGATTTTATAAAAAATAATGATTGTAGAATCAAAAAACATACTTTGAATATCACTCTTGCAATATATTTAATAATACAAACTCAAAATTAGAGATTCAAAAAATTATTATTAAGACAAAGAAATAATCTTGTTAAGAAAATTAGATATTTAAATGAAGCCCGCAAATTTTATAAAACACAAAGATGAAATCAGATAAGACTAATCAAACAGTCGATATGTATAGATGTGAATATGATTAAAAAATTAAATTACCTTTTAAATGACTCAAAAACTTCTAACTAGAGACCCAACTAATGTAATCCAAGAAAAGCTAAATGAGAAATTAAGAAAGATAAAAGAAAGGAAGAAACTTGATAGACCAACTGTTTATACTATGATAGCGTTAGTCCCAAAATCTACGGGCTGGTAAAAACTCATAAAAAAAATTCACTATTAAGAACTCTCAATAATTGGATCACCTCTATATAAAACATCAAAATATATAGAAAAAATTTTCTTCTGTTTGTAACCAGAACAAATATATTACATCAAAGACTTGAATTTAGGAAGAGAATGAAAACAATAAAATTAAGAGATAGTTAGAGTCTGGTCTCTTACGACTGTGACTTCTCTTTTCACAATATACGACTGCTCTAACTCTTTTAAAAAAGAGGGCTGAAATTGAGACATTTACAACTATATTTTTCGAATCATTTTTTCGGATTGTTGCAATATTTTTTGAAAACTAACTTTACATATACCAGTAAATTTTTTCCGAATATGAGTGGGAAGCTCATTTGCATGCCATTTGGCCGAAATAGTCATGGATGTTCTTTTAAACTCAGTGTACCCTAAAATTACAAAATAGCCCTCCATTTTTATATAAATATGTTGATGATCTGATAGCGTTTCCTTAAATCTGATAGAATTTTTTAACTCCTACGATACTAAATTGAAATTTACCTTTGAGAGTAAAGGGAAGATTAAGTTCTTGGATATGACATTAAGTCATAATGATTATGGGGTATCCATACATGGTAGTAGAGGGCCAATGAGAAAAGTGGTAGTTTTTAAATTTTAAATCACATCATCCTAAGGTCCTTAAAAAGAATATTATTGAAAATTTAGTGTGCAGAGACCTGGAACTCGAACAATTTCAAAAAAAAAAAAAATGTATGACAAAATTGGAAAAATGAATAATTATCAAAAAAAATTGATGTGAAAGATAATCAGGGATTGCAACATGGAGGTAAAAGACAGCCATCAACCTAAAGAAGAACGAAGATCAAGATGTGATATTATATATGTCATTGAGCTATATCCTAGCTTTGTCGGAAACAATTTCAAGATTTAAAGATTATTTCATGGCTTTGTACTAAACGAATAAATAAATTTTAGTTTTAAGCCAAATACAATAAAAAGACCCAACACCCTAGAGAGCTCCAAACTAAGTTGATAGGTGTACGTACTCCAAATGTTCTATGTGGGCCAAACACAACAATGGCTTAAAAAATTTCTCGTACAGCACCTTACGAATGTAAAGAAGGGTGAGTGCTGGCTAACCAAGCCAGAAAGAATATGCACACTTTCACTTGTGAAAAGGTGTTCATTCTGGTTAATGAATACAATTTCACCAAGACTTATCTTAGAAGCGCTGCATATATGCGCTAATACTCAATTTTATAAAGAGCTTAAGCAATGTCGCATCATTATCAATGAGTGCATCATTATTGGAACTAAAGTTTCTCTTATCTCCACAAACTTCCCCCACTCCTCCCTTTTCTTCTGAGCTCTTAGGTTCCAAATATATATTAAATATAATATTTTTTTATAAATCTAAACATTAGTACCTCATATCAAATGAGAAACAATTTTTTAAACTTTACAAGGTTAAACTAAAGAGGTTATATATATATTGTATTTTAAATGATATTAAAAAAAATTGTATTTAACAACTATATATAAGAACTTTGTATGGTTTCTAGACTGAAGATGGCCCTAAAACAGGACCGAAACCTCACACCTGATCAAATAAATAAGAATAGGCTGAAAACTCTGATTTTACTTTCTCTTTCTTTAAAAACAGACGATATTTTTTAAATATATATTTAAAAGGCTGAAGATAGCATGGCAGAAACGTCCCGAATAATTTTTTTATAAAGAGAGTCTTATTCCTGGCTACAATCCTCTTTCTATATTATATAAAAGTATTTTAATATAAAATAAATGAAAAACCAAAGTTATTCAAATTTAATTCTAAAATAAAATACGAATAAATTATTTTAATTGATAAAATGTATAATAATAGGTCCTCTCGGATTAGATTTATTTTTTTTTCTTCAGTTCTAAAATAAATAATAATAAAATTTTATGTAATATTCTATCTTCTTAGTTCGTCGACTGAACTCCTAACTTTCTGGTGACTAACGCAAGGGTCTCCAATTGTAATGAGATAAAGGTGACACTATTTCTAATTAAAATATTTATAACACCATCGATTAACGTAACTTTTCACAAGATCTTTATTTTTTGAGGTTAAACCTTTCGGTATAAATAAATATGGCTAGAAGTAATATATTAATTATAATTGTTCATAAGTCTAAATGGCGAAAAGATAAAAAAAATTTTAAAAGATATGACCTAACAAACAATAGAGGAGATCAATTTATTTTTGGAACAAAGCTTTTGTATTTATAAATGGATTAAGATAAATTAATATGTAGATATTATTCTTAATAATAGTAAAGTAAAAGTAAAGTTTTATATGCTTACCTCAGTTTATTTTCCTCTTTTCAAATTATTAATATTATTTTATATATTTAATGCTTTTTTTTAAATAATAGTAGTATCGTTAATCCTATTTCCTTCACCTTTGATTAAGTAACTTGTAGTTACTGATAGCCGGAGGTTACTGATACATGATTTATTATTTTATCTTGATGAAATACAACTGGGGGATGGGATTAGCTAACCTAAAGGTATGTTAACTTGTTTTGCTGTTTTCTTAAACAATCATTTCTAATTTTAAGGCAAACTCAATCGTGTCTAACATCACGTTAAAAAGAATGGCGCGAAAGGAATTAAATTTAAATTGAAAATAAATAAAGTTTTTAGTTCGGGATATAAAAAAACTGCTGTCTTACCAACCACTAACATCATATAACTTTCTCATATATAGGTAAGAGAAAGTAATGTGATGTACTACAAGACATTTTTTCTTTATAATAGTATATTAGCAAGGAAGAGTTAAATAATTCTTCGATTCGCCATTTAGCCGGAAAGGAATTTTTTTTTTTCCTTTTCGGCATCTGAGGCCATTTAGACTCCGTCCTTATTTATTTATATTAATTTGTAGCCAATATAATATAAATAAATTTTTGTCGCTCAGGACGGGAAGCGAACCACTGAACTTTGGTACATGAAGCCAGACCTCTAGCTCTGCACCAAGGAACAGGCAATATTTTTGAAGATAAAAAACTTAATTGCCAAATAAAGTATATTTATTATAATTATTTAAATTTTGTTACCAAGGCAACCATCTCCTATTTTTTCTCAAGGATTCATAAAATTCAAATAAAGAGTTAAATCATTCAGTAGAGGATAATTCGTGATCAACAAAATTTGATAGTACAATACCTTCCTTCTTAGCTAATTACTAGTAGAAGGTAGACAACATGCACAAATTTCACATGTATATCCCATGGATTGAAGCTCAAGTGATCCGCCCTCTCTGTCATTTTTAAATGTTATTATAGGAAAACGATAATAATGTTAGAATTTTTTTCGACCTCAGCTTTTTTAGCTTAGTTAGAGATTAAAAGAATATCTTTTCCAAAATTATTTTTCAATGGTTTAGATAAAAAGATTAAAAAGAAAAAAACTTGGTATAATTTTATGAGAATATTTTATTTAAAAATTCCAATTTACATTTTAGAGTCCAGCGGCAACTGGGATGGGAGGTGCATCTGGTTTAGAAATTTTCACATCACTCGTTGGCTGAGTGGGCAAAGTCTCCTCTTTAGGTTCAACAACAGAGACGTTGTCAGGAAGTGGTTTCTTCGGTCCTGTTTTGCCATTTGGATCCCAAGGCAACATAATTTTGACTTTGATGCCAAGAACACCTAAAAACAAGAACAAAACCTCATTATTTAATGTCTGGTTTGATTAAAAGGAATTGAAAACAAGAATATAGAGGGTCGTCAAGATTTAAACAAAAATTTATATTTGTAATGCTTCTTTTTCATTGGATTGTGAGTGATGGTTATGTTTTTTTTCCTCAAGTATAATTTCAAAAATTATATTTTATAGTAATGACGATGAATTAAATCCTGAATTCATTATAACCAGAAAAAAATCTTAAAAACGTTTCCGCAAATAACGAGAATTAATTAAAATAAATAAAAATTATCCATTCATCTTTTTTCTAAATATAACATTCAAAAAATTTCAAACAGTAGAAAAACTATGAAATTTTATCTAATTAGTATATGTAGTTGGTGAATTTCTTTACCTTGTCTAAGTAAAACGTGACGAGTGGCACAATCGACATATTCATTTGTCGGTTCTCCACTGTGAATCATAAGTCCATCAACGAATTTCATCGATTTTGCTCTTTGTCCTCTCAATTTACCAGAAACAACAACTTCGCAACCTTTAGCGCCACTCTCCATAATAAAACGGAGAACGCCATAACAAGCTCTGAAAAAGAGAAAAATTTAATGAAACTTATTATCAAGAACCTGGATTATATTATACGAATAGAGGGCATTTTTTCCAACAATGGATTAATCTTATATATAGATATTATTTCAGAGTGAGGGAGGGAGGGCATTACTTAAGTGTTTTCCTCAGTCGGAAAATGAGTTGAATGTGTCGTATGAATTATTATGTCGCTTTTTAGCTAATAGATTTTTTAATGTTTTTTAGGCATCTGAGACCATTTAAACTCTGTTCTTATTTATTTATATTAATTGATATCCAATATAAATAAAAAGCGAACGACTGACGTTTGTCAAATGAGAAAAAACTGATTTATAATAATAAGTTTTCAATAAATGTTCTAAAAACTATGTGGTGATTTGAGGTTAACAAGTTTTCAAAATATTTACTAAAAGCAAAATTATGGATTCAGGCGATGGATATATTTGAATAAAACAAAACAATTTCAAAGCTTTTCTATAACACATTCTTACTGATCTCACCGAGTTGCAACTTTTTTGGAATCAGCACATATAATACCATATACACATTATCTCAGGATCTCTAGAGAGATGAGGAAGTGATAAAGATCTCTTCCATTTAACCGTGTGCTAATGCAAGTCGGAAGACGCGACAGAAACGCCAACACGTACGTGTTGGGGAATAAAGGATTGAGAAGGGTACAATCACTTATTTTCTTTTTTCTCACCTCTCGGCCTTATTTTATCCACAAACTACATAATTTCAAAAGTAAACCAGTCCTTATTCAAGAGTAGTGTAATTTCGGACTACTAAGTTTTCTATTAGTAATTTTGATCATAAATAACTTTGTTTGAATTATTTAATTTATAAACAAAATGAAAGAAAATGTAGCAGTTTGTAGAAGAACGAATATAAACTTAAAAAAATCGGTTGGGTAAATTTTCATGTGTGAAATTTTGCTTTATTGGATCTTTTTTCATATTATTTCTTATATGAATTATTAAGGGATTTCTCTTCATCTCTACTTAAAACTTAATTTTTATTTAATTGTGATTATTGTTTTTGTTTAAAAAATAATGCTAAGATTTTTAGAAACTTTCCCGATTCAAAATACGTAATTTTTGTAAAAATAAAAAATTGAAGGGTGGAATATATTTTTATATAAGGATATATTCTTCACCTAATTCTAATTTAAAGAAATTTATAAGAGAAATATATCTTTTTTATTTACTTAAATTAATATATTATATTAGTAAACTTTCACGTTAATTCGAGGTGGCTTAGGTAAAAGAATCAGGGCTTTTTTATAGGAATAGAATACTTTGCACCAGCTTTTATTAAAAAAGATTGATAATTAAAATATAATTTGTAATAATATGTAGTATTTAATTTATATATCAAATATTAATAAAAGCTATTGTGTCCTAGTTAGTTTTTTTTCTAAGTTTGTAATTTTTTTAAATATAAATATTTTCTCAATGAAGATGATTGTTCTAAAGATTTTATGCCCATCTACAACTATAATATAAGTCCATTACCATTTATTTTGGAATGAGTTACAAAAATTGTGGCTACTATTAAATTTATAGTAAAATGTTTTTGCCCAAAAAACATTATTAAATGCGAGACCAAGTTAACTAAAATGAAGATTAATAATTTCATATTAATTAGAAATTAAATAAATACCTTCTGACTGCCAAACCACCGATCAATTTGTATCGGAGGGATTCGGCTTGTGCAATTGCACATAAACCTCGAGTTGCAACTTTTTCAGCATAAAGCTCAACAGAATGCT
Source organism: Anisolabis maritima (assembly GCA_010014785.2). Taxonomy (NCBI): domain Eukaryota; kingdom Metazoa; phylum Arthropoda; class Insecta; order Dermaptera; family Anisolabididae; genus Anisolabis; species Anisolabis maritima. Next base: position 18,209 of record JAAAKE020107796.1, read on the forward strand.
CTAAGAAATTGAATCGTTTTTGAACCACAGATGTCAATTCTCGAATTCTTCGGCCCTTTTCGCCCAAAACATTTTGGGTTCTTGTAGCCATAATGATAATTTCAGTACGTGTCGGTGTAACACGCACTTCAACGCCAGAATAGCCATCTTCGGCGAGTTCTCGTGTTAAAAATTCATTTAATTCAGCTTTGAAGACTCCGTCGCCGACGAACTAAAAAATAAAATTAACATGTGAATATTCTAAAAGGTTATCTGAATCGATTGGCATCTTTATATTTCAAACTCCTTTAAGAAAAAAAGAATTAAAATATAAAACAAAAATGAAAAAATCTAATGAATTAATAAATATTTTTTATATAAGGAGTGATATATAATTTATAAAAAAAAATAATAAATACCTTTCTCTTCTTTGAAATTGCACCCGACATGTTTGTTGTTTTCTACGTGAAAGGAACCATTTGAGATCGAAAAATATATGCGGAAGCTGTCGTCAATTCGACTTGTACTACATTAGTCATAATAACAACTTTTAATTAATTCAATTATTTAATTAAAAATTTTAAATTAAATAAATAATACAAAACAAAAGGAAAAAATAAAAAAAAATTTTTAAATAATTTTTTTAGTTAAAGAACTTAACTGCTAGTTTAATAGGTAAATATTTATTCTCACTCTGGCCTTATTTAACCATAGGATTAACAGGTATATACAAAACAATACAAAGTTTAAACAATTAAATTTAATATTCATTTTATTTTTATATGCCAATTTAATATTTATCTTTATAGTTTTATATTTTTAATAATGCGTGACTATCATCCATTATTTATCTCTCTATTGTTTTATTTCATTTTTAAAAATCCCTCTGACATTGCTGTAAATAAATATATTATTAAATAAAAAATTTTCAAGAAAAAATGAAATTTGTATTTCTTAATTACTAATCTTGTTTTTTCATTTTTATTTTATTAAAAATCAAATTTAATTTAAAAAAAAAAATGTGTCTTTTGAGTGTGATTGTTGGCAAATTTGACCAAATCTAGTGACAAATTTTAATCTTTTTGTTTCTTTTCATTTTTTTTATTTCCCAAATGTCAAACAATAAATTTGTATACAAGATGTTATAAGGGTTTTAATTTAATTAATAAAAAAGAGTAAAATGTCTTGGAGAACAATTTTTATACGGACTTTTCTAGTAGCTTTGTTGTTTTTTGGAATTCCTTTTCAGATTGAAAATCCAAGTGGTGCGCAATTGAGAAAAGAATTTGTGAATTTTATCAATCAATTTAATAAAACCTATCATAATGAGGAGGAATTTTATAGTCGCCTTAATATATTTAAAGTAAATATAAATTTAAATGAAAATTTTTCAAGATTGCCTTTCTAATTATTTATTTTTGAAGAATACTCTAGATAAAATATCAAATTTGAATAAAGATCGAAATTCAAATTCAAGTGCCTTATATGGAATTACGAAATTCTCTGATTTAACGCCAGATGAATTTTTAAATAAATATTTGCAACCTAGTCTATATGATAGAATATCTCGTAAGAGGAAACGTTTGCATCATTTAAAAGGACATCATCATAATAAAAAAAAGAGGGAGACTTCAAAGGATTTGCCATCGTTTATAGATTGGTACGTTTTATATTCATATTTTTTTATTTTTATTTTTTTTACTTAATTTAGTCATTTTTGACTGCTGCGGTCATTATGACTATATTATATACAATTATATTTGATGAAAAATCAGTAACGATGTCTTCCGGCGGGCGTTCAATAGCCTTGTTCCTCGGGGCCACCCATCCGAGGTTCAGCGCTGCTTGGCCTCGCTTGTCAACAAAGATCTTGGTGGCTGTTGTTCTTCTCTCCTGCCAGGCCCGCCGTCTTTTATTAATATATATATATATGACCAAACTTTTTCATTATGAAATCAAATCAATTAACTTAACAATAATAAAGCAATAATAATCCTGATCTTAATAATGGAAATAAATGCTAGATAATCTTCTATCCCATAATTATCTCTCCCCCGTAGCCAAAAGGTTAAAGATACTGAAATTGTCAATATTGATAACTTTAAAAGCCAAGGGGTGTGGGGCTCGAATCCCAGGAAGTCCGATGAAAATTTATTTATAACAATTGGATACTAATTGATATAAATAAATATGGCTGGAAATGTATCCTAAAAATATATATTCTATATTGTTTAAAGTCTATATGGCCTCAGATGCCGAAAGACTAAAAAAATCCTATAATTATTATTTCTTTCTCAGATATGGAAAAGACTTAAAAAAAATTATTTCTTTCTTTATTATAAGATTGAGAAATCCTAAATTTATTTTTTTAGTGTCTTAAAATATGAGACGTACTTTGCTCCCTTCCTATGCTTAGGAGATGGCAAAAAAGTTCTTAGTATAAGTGTTTTGTACTCTAAAAAAATAATAGCAGTGATGTCATTCCTACGAAAAATACTATTTTTTTCAGGAGGCAAAAAGGAGTTGTTACTTCTATAAATAATCAAAAGACTTGTGGAGCTTGTTGGGCATTTAGTGCAATTGAAACAATAGAATCTATGTATGCAATTGAAAAAAAAGAATTGAAACGTCTCAGTGTTCAACAGGTACAGCATTTAAGCAGATCATGATGTAGTACAGATAGTTCTTGATTAAAGTCTTTGTCGTAACTCGATTCTGATGAACTTTAAGAATTAAAGAATTCGTAAAAGATTTTGTTCGACATAAATTGTGGACTATCTGTAATGCATTTATTTGAATATTGGAAATTGGCTGGAGTCAATCGAGCCAAAATAATCCGAAATATAAATTTTAATTACTGATATAATTTTTTTAAATAAAAGATGATAGACTGTGCGGACAATGGAAACACTGGATGCACCGGAGGCGATACTTGCAGTCTACTTCAGTGGTTATCACAAAATAAAACTAAAATCGTCCTTGAAGAAGATTATCCTTTAACGTTAGAAACTGGAACTTGTAAAACAGATATGTAAATATATCCATATATTTATTTGTTTATTATTTATTTTTATTCATTATTTATTTATTTCAGAAAAACTACTAGTGTTCAAATTGATTCTAATTTTATATGTGATAAGTAAGTACTTTTTTTACTTTCTCTTAATTTATATTCTATAAAATTAATCAAAAATTATTGTAAATATATATATATATATAGACTGGATAATTCTATCATAATAACTATATATATAGTGTGTGTATAGTTTAAAGTCTATATATCCCAAGATGCCAAAAAGACTGAAAAAAAATCATAAAGTATTTTTGTTTTGTAAAGATTTGTTGAAATCTGGAGAATTTAGAAAAATTTTAGAACTTTCTCTATTCATTGAAAAGGGGCTCTTTAATGTGCTAAACTTTCAATGTTGTATTTGTTTTATCTTTTCAAGTTTATCAAATCACGAAGAATCCATCCTCTTTTTATTGGCCTTCCATGGTCCCGTTACGGCAGCTGTGAACGCTCTCAATTGGCAGAATTACTTAGGAGGAATCATTCAATTCCATTGTGATTCCGAAATTACCCTCATCAATCATGCAGTTCAAATTGTTGGCTACAATTTAACAGCTCAAGTGCCACATTACATCGTAAGAAACTCCTGGGGTGAAGATTTCGGAGATAAAGGCTACATATATATAGCAATTGGAGCTAATTTATGCGGTAGTAAAAACACATTACATTAATAAACACAAAAATTATAATTATAATTATTATTATTTTTCTAGGGTTGGCTAATGAAGTTTCTACTGTTGACATAAAAAGTTAAAAAAATTTATAAAAAGTTGATAATTGTTTTTTCCTTTAATAAAAGTTTATATATTATATATTTTAAATATGCTATTTTTAACTTTACCCTCTTTAAATTATTCTTATATAATATTAATATATTCAAGATAGTTCAAGAATCAACTTTTAGATGCCTTAAATAAATAAAAATAGGAGCGACTAAGTGAATTTGGCACAATGATCAAAATTTTTTGAAAAATATTTGTTTGTCTTTTTTTCTTCCGCTGTTTGAGTTTGAGAGGCCATTAGGCAACACTTCTCTCTGCCGGTCAGCCTCGATCCCCCTTCACTTTTTCTAAAGCCGAAATTGTAATTATTCAGCAACTAGTTTTATTTTTTAAAGATTATTACGCCTGATAAAAAACAATTTTAGTAAAATGGAATTTTATCTATTAAAAAATTTACAAGGTAATTTTTATCTTTTTATATAGAATACGTAACTTCTTTTTAAAAAGTAAATCATAGTGTATGTCCAAAACTTTGATACTGGTATATGTATGGTCTTCTAATTCCTGCTTGTGAACCAAGATCAAGGTGATTTGTTTCTTATACCAAGGAACAAAAAATATTGATAACTGAATTGTTAACTCTTGCCCCTTAAAGAATTATCCAGCGGTGTTACTGCCTTCGAAGAAAAGTGACAAGAGAGGAAGGGTAAATAGCCTTAACAAACTGATATGAACTAGATTCTAATCGCGTGGCTTGATTCACAGTACGGGTGAATGCGAGACAACTCACGCGAATAGAATGATTCATTCACAACTTCGGTTGTATTAGGGGTGAGCGAATACGAGGGATTTCCCTCTTCTCTTTGGTTTCACACAACATGAACGTGGAGTTATTAATATACTGAGTCAAATGTGATCACATATAGGAAATAATTTCAAAACCTTCCACTACCCTCCCTTGCCGTATCCATATTGCTTGTTAATATTATAAGTCTGTATACACTTTTGACTTTTAATTTTTATACCTCAACTCTCAAATAAAAATATACTAGTGGGTTGAAACGAAACATTGTCGCAAGAAGATCCGCTAGGAACTAAATTCTCTTTATTTTCTCTCCTCATCTTTGACCACTTGAGAACTTGTCTTCTCTCTTCACATTGCGGGTAATGTGAATACTTATTATATCTTATTATATAATAATTAAAAGATTATCTCTAGTCTATTCTGAAATATTTTGAATATATTAATCCATATAAATAGATGATCATTCATTCATTACGATGGCTAATTTCGATTTCATTTTATCTGTTAACGGTGGGATATAATCTCTTGGTATCAAAAAAGTTGATAAATTAAATAAGTCCAGAAACACTTTATAGCGATCACTAAAAAAAAGAATTTATTTAGAATTTTTTTTTCAATTCACATTTAGTTGAATGAATGAGTACCTGAGAGTGGATCTCAAATATTGATATCCTGAAGAGCCTCCTGTTCCCAAATGGGCTGATCCTATCATCCTTTGAACCATTATTACATGATTATCTGAAATAAATAAAGTGCTAATTAAAATTAAAAAAAAAGAGGAACATTGAAAAGGGAAAAATGAAATAATAAAATCTGGTGTGAAAACACACATCACACAACTTTCTCTTACCTAAGGTAAAGAAAGCTGAGTGATGTGCTGTCACATCAGACCAAAGGTATTTGTTCATTGTACAATATTATATCTTGAATTTCATAAGACAAGCACTTTGTTTCCCGAAGAATCCGGCATGCGCAAGCTTATAAAGGAGCTTTTAAATTGAGGGTCCTAGACTATTTGAAGGTGGAAAATGATTAATATATTTTAAAGGTTTTCTAATATACTCTGTACAGCCAATTTAATCAAAATCGTTAAAAATAGTTTAAGAGAAATTCACAACAAGAATAAGGTTGACCCTAAACAATTTTGGGGGGATAAGAGTTAACATTTTTCATTTCAAAGATCATCTAATAAATAATTGTTTTATGAATCTTAATCAAAATCGTTATAGCAAATTTTGAGAAAATCAAAAAAAAAAAAAAGTACATCAATTAAGTACTTATACTTTAGCCGATTTTATTCAAAAGCTTCGAGGTGCAAGCAACTTGGGGCCTAGCGGTTAGGGGTTAGGATGAGGTGGTTGCCGCCCTCCATTGGGGAGACACTTAAGCCAGTAATGGCCCATTGTGATATCACTTCGTCTTCTGGGGGTGAGATTATCTCCCACTTTCCTACCCCAAGAGGACTTTTAGCAGAGTTGGAAATAATTGCGGCAAGCCGGACTCGAAGCCGAGCTATTTGCATACTCTAGATTCGTAAGCTTATCCGTCCTAGCCACTGCCTCCTCAACATAGGTCCTACCTTGAATATAAAATTTCAACCTCATGTTTTTTTGTTTTTGAAAAATCTTGTTCACATACACACACACACACACAGAGACAGACCATTTTGCGAGACCTATTTTTCTAGACTCAGGACACCTTAAAAAGGTGTATTTCTGCTGAAATCTTGACATCGATTTTTTTCAACCGCAATACTTTCTCACTACATATTTCCTATATAGGTAAGAAAAAATAAAAAATCAAGTGTAGTAATGAAAAGAAAAGAAATTCTAGGATTTTAAACCTTTGCTTATAATGGAAAATAGGTTTTTTCAATGAGCTATATTCAAGTTTCGATTCTGCGCGTGAATGCTTTATTCTGATCCTTCTAATTCATTTCTAGTGCATGTCTATCATGATTTTAATTTAGTTTGCAGTCCAAGCGAAATATCCTCAAAACTACATGTAATTATAGTCAATATTATGATCTAAAAGTATTTTGGATATGGGAGATTTCTTGGGAGGTTGCTTACATCTCCATTTAGTAATAAGCGAATCAATGTCCATGAGCAGCATGAGTAATTGATGAGGCTGATTAAATCGTGGTTCATCTCGATAAAATGTAATCATGATAGCCCCTTGAAGTGCTTTATATGAGAATCGCCTTTCGCCCCGGGCCACAAGAGCTTCATGTTTATTTGGATTAAAAATTGAATCGAAAACCTCCTGACGTTTCTCGTAATCTACGAAATATACTTTACGTACTCGTTCGTTGGGTTCTTCCTAAAATAAAATAAAATATTAACTCCCGAGACCATAAACATTCTAAAAACTTAATTTTAAAGAACGATATATTGCTGCCTAGCTAGCTGTTCGTCTTTTCTCTAAAGGAGGTAAAGAAATGCTTTTTTAAAAATTAATTACCTCTGCTATTTTGCGTTGTTTTTCAAGCAAGAGTGAAACCGATCGTTTATATTTGCCCCAAAAATCAAAACCTTCAACTTCGAGGCCAGGAGTCCTCTCAAGCCATCGTTCCACCAACTCAGCAAGAGCTGGCTCTTTTTCCGATTTCGCTATTGCCTCCAGAGCATCTTGATTACCACCAAATACTCGCGCATAATCTTGATTATATTTCACGCGGTTATCCTAGGACAAGTAAAAAATAAATTAACATATATGATAATTTTCATTTTTTCATTTTATTTGAACCATATAGGCCCACCTACTGGGATCCCCATTTATTTACCCAAAGTGCTTTCGTGTACGGAGACACACACCTCAAACCCACCCGACCTCTGGAAGAAGCCATCTATCGTACACCCCGTGAAGTTACTTTATTTCCTAAAACTAACTCCACCTCCTTCATTTATAGCTAGCTAACTTCTCCTATATCTAATTCCACCCGGTCTCTTTCAACCAACTTATTCTATGCTAGGGAGGATGTCCTAGTTTGAGGAGGACTCAAACACTCCTTGCGAAAAGAGCATTATTGAGAGGGAATC
>JAAAKE020107796.1:25925-38048 GCA_010014785.2 Anisolabis maritima
TCTATGCTAGGGAGGATGTCCTAGTTTGAGGAGGACTCAAACACTCCTTGCGAAAAGAGCATTATTGAGAGGGAATCGACCCTTCCATAGGACGGAGAGTCACAGCAACTCCCTCTCTTCGTAGAGTTGCCTGAGGGCTCTATTGTGGAAGGATCCAATGTTCCAATCCTCGGCATACTTGAGGATTGTTTACTTTAAATATTTTTATGAATGAAAAAATTCCTCCTGCCCGATCTCCTATGCAGTACGGCGACACTCTACCGATTGATCCACACACCCAAATGATAATTAATTTTAATTTTTTATTTAGTATTTTATATAAAAAGAGACCTAAATTTAATTCTGTATTTTTCTAGAAGAAAGGAAAATATTTTCTTTCGTTTATATCCTTTCAAAATATTTTATGGTAAAATATTCTGAAGTGCGAAGAGACAGTTGAAACTTTTATAAATAAATATAAAAAATAATAAAAATTGCTTTACCCGTCTTACACCTAATTTATTTTCAAGCAACCGAAATTGAAGACTCTGGAATCCTGACGCCGGAGATAAGTAATCACGAAAATCCATAAAATCCAAAGGAGTCATTGTCTCTAAAATCATCACTTGGTCGACTAATAACTAAAATAATTAAAAGAATAATTAATTATTATCTTTATTTTTATTATTAATGTGCTTGATATTTTGAATTTTTTGAATGCCATGGTGTGGTGGGGGGGATTTTGGATTACAAAAACTTTCGAGAAGAAAACATTTGGATTGTCAGGGGTGGTAAGGCAAATTCATGGATTGCCCCGGATGAACCTAATTCTAGGCCAATAAATTTGTGATCATTTATGGTAAACCTATTTAATATAAATGCAATTCTTTTTTTTTTTTTGGAAATTAACACCCCTCCCCGTGGCTAGAGGCATGTCAACATTGATAACCTTAAAACCCAAGGGTTGGGGTTCGGAACTCAGGCAGTCGGATGAAAATTTATTTAAGTCAATTGGATACCAATTGATGTAAGTAAATAAATATTCCTGGATCATTGTCTCGTAAATAAATATTATTTACATATATATGGCCTCAGAAAAGACTATAAAAAAAAATGTATTTATTATTAAATATTTTAGTGTTATATCATATGTTTTGCAGGAGCATGATCATCATTTCTTGCTGTCCAAAATGTTTACTGACACATGGTAAAATCTCTTTAAAATTTAAAGGTTATTTTTCTTTAATTTTCACTACAAGTTTTAGACTGTTCGACCCCTTTGGCAAAGCTCGTTGCTTTTTTATTTATTAGGAAGTGAAAAGTGAAAAAAATTCCCTGATGAAATAAGAGCTCGTCTCTTTCTCTTTCTGAAACCTTAAAAAGTCAATTATGAGTTCAAATTACATGATATTCAAAAAAAAAATAGTATATAAGATAAAAGTGGAAAAAAAATCTTTTAAACGGGATTTTCACTCTAGAAACTCGTTGACCTCGACTCTTACTTTGAATTTTATTATAGTATCAAGGATAGAGGCTGATTTTGTTTAATTTTAAAAGTTATGATCGATATCTGATTTTAATACAATAAAAAAGAACATTACATTATATTTATTTTATTTTCTCAAAATTATCTTAATCTTAATTTTATCTTGACCTCTTGCATTTAGTGTAGGATCCTTGAACTTAATCAATTTTTATTTTATATTTTAAGTAAGATATATTTAAGTACAAATTTTATTGACTAAAACCACCCAATTTTAAATAAGAATAATAAGAAAAAAGCACTAAAAAAAAATAATTGAGAATTTCATGTTGGATAAGTTTAAATCATTACTCAGTAGAGATTTTAGAGATTTTTTTGTTAATGTGAACGTTAAGGCGGGCACGGTGAAATAAATCATCCATCACCGCTAAATATATTCGAAATTAAATTAAACTCTACATATTAAAAAAAGTAAACATTAGCTATTTTTTGTTTCGTTTTAAGTGTTTATTTGGAGATTACATAAAATCCAAAAATTCTAAATTTCATATTATGAAAAAAATTATCAAATTTTAGTCAATTTGCTTTCTATATCCATCCCCTAATTATATATTAAGAGGAAACAAAATATAGCTTGTTTACTTTTTTTCTGATACTCATAGTAATAATACTTACTTTTAAAATTAAAACAATTCGATTTAATCTTTTTAGGATTTCCAGCGATTGAGATTCGTCTAATACCAAATTCTAAAATTTAATAAATAATTTAATAAAAAATTTCCAATTGTCTGATTTATAAAATCTCAATACTTACATCATTATTAAATTTTTCTCTGACAGAGTCTAATTCAAAAATAATTTGTTTGAACCATAATTCGTAAGCTGAAAAATCATATTAATTTACATTGTTGTTTATAATGTTGCGTGTTTGGTCTCAAAAATCTGACGAAATTATTTCCTTTATTCCTTATTTTTTTAGAATTACCAAAACACTTCAAGATATTTAAATAATTAGACTTTAACTAAATAGAAAAAATGTTTAACTTTCTTTAAATAAAAATAATTTTAAAAAATTGGTATTTTACATCCTGTAAAAATCTTAAATTCTTATTATAATTTTTAATTTAGCTAACTAATTTTTTATATTATTTCAAATCTTTAATATTTGAAGTAAATTGGCAAGAAATAAATAAACCTTGATGTGTGATGATAAAGAGATGTTCATCATGCACGGGTCTTGCCTCCTCTAAACTGAGCATTCTCTGAGCATTAAGAATTTTATCCAATTGCAAATATTCTTCATAGAGCATCCCTGCCTCTCTATCTAAAGGGATATTTGATGATGATGAAGTTGATGATCCCTCCCCTTCCTCATTTCGCCTTCTAATAAAAAAAATATTTAAATTAGAAAAAAATTTTCTTATTAAATAAAGATATTATTACTTACGGACGAAGGGATTTGCAACTCATTATCGCGAACTATAAGCAACTGACGAGCTTGCCTTTCTCAATTTCGAGGCTTAAGAGAGTAAGAGAGAGGGAGAAGTGACGTCACGCAATCGACCAATCTCCCAACTCTGTTATTTATGTAATTTTTCATAAATAGAAAAACAATGGCCCAGCATCTTGATGTAATAAATAGTTTGTTGAATGAATCTAGAATTCGTAACTTCACTTATCTTAAAATGTATTTATTTAACTTATTTTAAATAATAGGCTGTCCAATTCCTTGTGCAAGTCCCCCTCTTAAATTTTTTACCAAGTTTATTCTCTCTTGTAAAGGGGTCTCTAAGATTGATGCCCGGGGCAGGACCTTGCTGTTGTTCTGATTAATATAAATATTAATGATACATAAATTAATGTGTGGTCAATCGTTTTCTGTTTCTCTTCCAGTTCCTTACTAGTTTTTTTCATGGTCCTCCTAATTCCATTCCATAGCACACATTTTCTCAATCCTTTCCCAAAATATTTCGTTTCCATCCATAAAATTTTTCCCAGTTTCTCCAAGCCAAAAATGATTTTCCCTCTTCTTTTCTTTCCTTTCCAATTTACCTCATTCCTATCCTAGTTTTCGGAAAACTATAATATATATTGTAATAAATAATTTAATAAAAAATTTCAAATTGTCTGATTTATAAAATCTCAATACTTACATCATTATTAAATTTTTCTCTTACGGAGTCTAATTTATATATCAAATATATACATATATATATATATATATATTAATATACCATAGATTATGTATGTGTCCTAAGTTCCGGCACCCTCCGTAATTATATGCCATTTACAGGCGATATCAAGCGAAAAATTAAGTGAGCTCCGTGGAGGAGTCGGTAATAATTCTTCACAAGAGATCGGTGTTCGAATCAAGGAAATGTGGGTTTTTTAAGTCTTTTTCTGCATTTGAGGCCATTTGGACTTCTTATTTATTTATATTAATTGGTAGCCAATATAAAATAAAAATAAATTTTTTGGGTTGGACGGAAGTGAATCCCTGACTTTTGGTAGGCCAGATCTATACCTCTGCACCAAGGTACAAGACGATTTTTTCATTAAATAAAATTATTTAATATAAACAAATTCTTATGTATGTCATGAATTGGAATATTGCTTCCCATTAGATTGTAAGAAGTAGATTTCACGCCGGCGCAGAGACAGTCCCTCGCAAACTAGGACATCATCCTTAGCTTAAAAAAGATTGGAATGAAGAGACATGGTGGAATAAGATATAATACATCACTCAATAAGTCCCGAGGCTGACACATAGATGGCGCCTTCAATAAAAAATCCATATGATTTTTAGAAACTATCAACCTTCAAACGATATGTGTTAAAATTTCGTGACAATCCGACCATTAGTTTACAAGTTACAGTGGTTTTAGTGACGCTACTTTTGTTATTTTCAAAACAATAGAAAAAAAGGAATTTCGTGTGTTGATTAAGCACTGTTTTTTGATAAGAAAAAATACCGTTCAAGCAAAGCAATGGCTTGTTATGGGGACTCTGCTCCATCGAAAGCAACCGTTGAACATTGGTTTGCTGAGTTTAAACGTGGCCGTATAAACACCGATGATGCTGAATCCCCTGTTCGCCCGAATTCGGCAGCGAAAACAAAAAAAAACGCACAAAATCTTTTTGGAAGACCATAAAGTGAAGTTGCGTGAGATAGCTGACACCTTAAAGATATCAGAAAGCAGTGTATACACTATGTTGCATGAACATTTGTCCATGAGAAAGCCCTGTTCAAAGTGGGTGCCGCTTGATCACACTGGACCAAAAACAGCAACGCTGTTTGGAGCTGTTTAATAAATAGGATTTTTGCTTCGGTATGTGACAATGGATGAAACATCGATCTACCACTACACTCCGAAATCAAATCCTCAGTCAGCTGAGTGGCCAGCAGTCGGTGAAAGCCGTCCGAAGCGAGCAAAAACGCAAATGTCGGTCGATAAGTTTTTTGGCCTCCGTATTTTGGGATGCGCAAGGTATTTTATTCGTCGACTACCATCAACGGTGAATATTACATGCCATTATTGATTTGAAGGAAGAAATTGCGAAAAAACGACCCCGAATCCAAACGAAAAAAGTGCTCTTTGACCAAGATAATACACTTTCACCATCTCAAGTCGTTGGCTATGATGGCAAAATTGCACGAATTGAAGTTCGAATTGCTTCCCAATTCACCGGATCTGGCTCCCAGTGACTACTACCTGTTCGCAGACCTCAAAAAAATGCTCCAGGGAAAGAGATTAACAAACGCCTTTTTTGAGTCCAAAGATAAATCGTTTTACGAAAAAGGCATCGAAATGTTAGAGATGATGTTGGAATGAATGTATCACTCTTGAAGGAGACTATGTTGATGAATAAATTTGAATTTTGCAAAAAAAAATGTTTTTTTAGTAGTTAGCCTCGGGATTTATTGAGTGATGTGTTAGAATGGTTAGCTTGCTAGAAATATATAGAGGAAGAGTTAGGAATAGGGAAACAAGCAACTCTACGGGATGTCGATAGAAGGCTACGGTCGATTAGGTTTGGTGTCTCCATGCACGAAAGCACCTCGGGTAAATAAACGGGGATCCTGTTGGTCCAAACAAAATTAAATGAAATCAAAATGCGAAAAAGTAACATCATGTACTGTGCACATCAAAATTTCATCCATTCACAATATCCAGCAACTGGCAATACTACAAAAATATTTTTCTCAATAACCCTAGTTTGTAGTTGTCTGCTAAGAATTTTCTTTTTACCTTCACATCAGGATATATTCCCCCCGGCTTCCCTCCCACCACCCTCTTCCAGAATAGTCAAGTTTACATTATTTACGGTCGATTTTTTGAGGAAAATTGGGCTAGCTCTTCCTCCATCCCCAAATTTTTTTTTCGAATCGTGTTTGCGCTTTCTCAAAAACTTTTCAAAGGTTTTTAAGTAAGGGGGGGATGAATGAAGATTCTTAATCCTCGAAGACAAATCGAGAATCGAAGTGGGATATAATTTTTGTTAATCAAATAATTATTTTACATACTTAGTATATTTAATTCTTTCCCCTATGAGCCTCTCCCTTTGGATACATTCCTTATCACTAAATTTTTTATGGCACTTATTATAAATCTTCATAATCCGTCATTTGTAGCAAAAAAAAAATAAGGGAGGATAAGATTAGGGGGCATTTCTCTTGCAAACTAACTGGGTTGGACAACTTAATTGAAATGAGCATTTTATATCAAAGAACGAACTCTTCACAAATGTATGACATCGACTTTCCTTAACGTTCTTCAAATTCACTTATAGTCCAAATCACATAACTAGATATTTAACTTTGGTGAGGGATGCATGATGAAATCGGCGACCCAGAGATAATAACCATCAATAATAAATGATAACTATCTTGAGGCTGATCTTTTTTTCTCCTTTCTCAGTCTTTTCTTCTTCTTTTTAGATTAGATCAGCCAAACTCAACCTTTTTGTTCATTGTGCCACATACATTTTTTTGAACCGCCCACTCAACTTGTACCTTTTTCATAGACACTGGCGTTTTGTGTGGTGGGAGGGGTATGATCGCGCAAAAGCCAAAGCAAAATTACAAAGATCAGCAGAAAAAGTCAACAAATAAAAAAACACGGAAAACAGAAATAATAAATTTAAATGAAACCCCTAATAAATATATCTTAAAAATAATGAAAGACAACTATCCAGACCACGTTACTGGTGTTTGACATTTACTTGGATAAATTTAGCAATAAAGCAATTGGAAAAATGAATTGCAAACATGATTTGATGTTTTTAAAAATTTTCTTCATTTTATTTTCAGCTTTTTCCATTTCTTTTAATCCTAAAAATATTTTATCCGTTAAAAATATGAAAAATATTTTGAGGCATCTTTCATTTGTAGTTAATATCAGTTGGGTTACTGATACCCATTTGAGTAAGGGTCGCCTTGAATAGCTTTTCTTGGATTTTTAGAAAATTTTTTTAATACTTTTTCCAAATGTAGAATTCAATCAATTATATTAGAAAAAATTTAAACTCAAGACTATGGATTTCAGGCAGCTTATAAAATGTCGGTGGGCCTCATGCGACCCGCAGGTTGAGTATGGCTGCATTAGATGTTACCCTTATCTCGATCGTTGCCAATAATTGCCAAACTTTAAGTAAGGGAATAATAAGGTAGGAAAAAATAAAAATTATCTATATGCCAGTATATAAAAAATTTCTTTCTTTAGACAATTTTTAAATAGTGTGACAATTGATTCAATTAAAATGAAATATAATTGCCATTTTTTCTTTTAATTCTACTTATTTACTATATAGGGATTATTATATTATATTGTTTTATAGAAATTTGAAATATTCAATTTCTTAATAACCTAAAAATATTATTCTTTAAATTAAAAAACAAAATAAAACGAAGATATGACAGTGAAGAATACTTTATATTTAACTCTGTAGAATGTAACTAAAAATGTAACGCTTTCCATTTATTTTCAGAGAAATATTTGATTGGAAAAGTTATTTTCCAATTTCAAAAAATAGATGGTTGATCTCACGGCATTAATGCATTTAGAAAAGTTTTACCAGCTTTATATAAATGTTACCAACCATTATATAAGCTACCAAGTTTTAGTTCTTCTCTTGGAACCTGATAAATATATATATATATATATTATATAATGAGAATAAATTTTTCTTTTATGATGGAATAGAGTCAACAAGTTTGCAGTAATGCTAATAAAATATTTATTTTTTTATAGTCTGACTGTTTCGGAATTCCATAAATCTTATCCCACTGTGATACAATTTCCATAACTTATCCATCACGTCCTTCTTTAGAATATGTTTATAGAAGGAGATTACCAGGACACGACCATCTCTTCTACACTTTTCTCAAGTTCAGAATATATTTTATTTGAATATAAATCTCTGTTCCTTAGGTAAAGGTCGCATATCAAATATATACAATTTATCGTACATGTCTAATGGCCTCAGATGTCGAAAAGACAAAAAAATCCTGAGACAGCTTCCCATAAACGAAAAATATATTCATTTTAATTGAATTAAAATTTCAAAATTAAAAATCAATGAAGTAAAATATTCCGAACCAAGAAAATTTCTCTAATATTTTCTCAATTGCAATTATACCAACTAAGGTCCAGAGGTGACATTTCGATTTTTAAAAGGTTCTTTGGGGATGGAGGGGTTTAAAAGAGAAAAGGAAAAATAAAAAGGGAATAAAATGAAATAGAAAATACAGATCCTTAAGTCATAAAATGTGGAAGAGTGATGGTAAAGTCCTACCAAATTGAGGAATCATTTGAGAACCAAATATATACTATCACCTGAAACAGTACAAGGTATATCTTTTGTTTCGTCTTAATGGATCATTAAAAGACATACATGAAATCCGAAAATAATAAATTTAGTAATCGGTAAAACATTATGAATTTTGATGATTTTGAATTTCATATAGCTCTCCTAATTATCCATTAAGACGAAAAAAAAGATACAGATTGTCCAATTACTTTGGAGGGGGATAATATGTATAATACTAGGTATATACAGGAAACTAAACACAAGTTCTTGCTTTATGAGAAATAATCTTGTGATTCAGATCAAGTAGAGTGGGGAACCATGAGTTAGAATAAAGTCGTTTTCTTCTGTAGTTTCTGGTTCAGTCTTCTTGTCAAGAGTCAGATCAGAGCTTTTTCTTTTTCGTTCTTATGTGGATCCCGAAATACAGGAATAATATGACAAAGAATGTGTAGACTAGCTTATTGTTTTCAGAAAACATTTTGTTATATGGAATATTCGAAATATAAACATTTTTCAATCATTTTTTAACAAAAATGTTTATTAATATAATATATTTATTATATTACATAAAAGATTAAAATATTTTTTTTTTCCTTTAAAATAAATGTTTTTCTCAAATTTTCTAAACATCAAAGACCCTTGTTTTTGGTATGTATATATTTTTATATATACATATGATGTCTCCAATCAACATTATTAAAATGATGGTAAAAAAGGCTAAAATGAGTATTTTGAAAATATCAAAAAGCAAATTCAAATTGATGAATAAATAACACACATTTGTAAATTTATATTCGTATTGCAATAAAGCTGATGGATATCATTGGGGTGTCTTCCACAAAGGACACAAAAGAGGTGCTGGTAGATATTTAGTTAAGCTAAGGTGCAGCTGAATTTGAATATTTGAAAGAAAAGTGTAATTTCAGTCCTTCAAAAATCACATAGTCTAATGCACATATATAACATTGGCCAAAAATGCCTGCTTAAATATAATCAAATGAAAAAATAACTGATTTATTAAAAAAAAAAAAAATCGTAAAATTTTAAATAGAACAGTATAAAATGGTTCAAGAGAACAAGGAAAAATATATACCGAAGAAGGGTTATTAAAAAAAATTTCCATACGAGAAAAATTGGGCCAAGATGGAAAATATATGTACTATATATCAAAAATAAAAAAATATAAATTAAGAACATCTCTTATCTTTGTTTCGTCTTATTTAATAATTAGGAGAACTACATCAAATCCAAAAATAGTAAATTTCATAAAATTAAATATAAGATTTGTTGAATTTGGCTTTCGTGTACTTCTTTTAATTATCTTTAAGACGAATCAAAAGACAAGAGTCAGTCCATTTTGATATACATAATATATATAAAGCCTTCAAATTATTAATATATATTGCAGAGGCTCCAATACTTATATTTTGGGAATTAGGGATGGAGAGTGCTTCCCACGCCATTTATGCAGGCAATGTGGCTCAGCTAATTACAAAAATTAAAAAGGAAACCCCTCAATGATCGGCAATTTTTAATTTTCACTAGCTAATAATAAATTTTATATAACTATTGAATAAATGAGGAATTTTTAAAAACATTAAATTCCAAATTTTCGCTTTTCGTATCTCCCCAAATGCCGGGATATAATTTGGGAACTGTTCCTTTTAAAATGGGCAGGGAGGGTATCTAATATGTTCCCTTTACATGTAGAGATGTCACTTAAAATTTGGCCCGCCCAAAAAGTACCAAAGGCAAACGAGATTCTAAGAATACAAATTAAGGAAAAATTTATATTTCAAGGAGCCCTGGGTATTTAATTTGTTCAGGGCTCCGTATAAGTTTCTGTTACCGTACATATATCAAAATCCTCATTTTAACCTCGTCTATCATGCTGACACTGTTAATTGAATACACCCTGTATATACATGTAGGTATAATTATTTTTGCCAAAATTAGTGATTATAAAAAAAATACTGATATTTTTACCTATCATTTAAATATTGAATGTAAATAGAAAAATTGATTTAAATTGTTATATAAATAGATTTAAAAAAGAGAGAATAGAATGAGATACTGAGAAATGGAATTTTCGTTTCAATGCCCACCACCTAAAGAAAATATACATCTAAATTATTTATAAAGTATTAATATATTCCTGAAGTGAAGAGTTAAATCATATTTCTCCTAACTTTATTTATTTTTTTAAATAAGTAGATATATAGCCTATTTAAAAAATCTGAATTTCTTAAAAATGAATACCAACATATAGGTTGAAAACAAGTTAATCCAAAACAAAGAAAAAAATGGCCACCGAAAGAAATTAATAAAAGATAAAAATTCTAAAAAATTAATAATTTTTATTAATATTATTAATATTCAGGTCTTAAAAAATGTAATGTAGCCTTTATTCAAAATTTGCTGATAGTTAAAAAAAATATCAAAATTTTAAAAAAAATTATTGAATTTATAAATAGCTAGTTTTCAACCAACAAGAGTATAATTAAATTAGGTCCTGGTACAAAAAAATAATATAAAATTTTTATTTATATTTGTGAATTAAATTTTAATAATGACTAGGATGAGAGAAGTTTTAATTTATATATGAGAATAATATTTAGAGTCTATTATTCTATTTATATATGTGTATATATATATTTATGAATATGTATTAATAATTAATTCAGTAAAAATAAAGTAGGAGAATATTTAACCAATAACTAATCTGAGAGTGACCAAAGTTTGTACTTGGAGGAAAAGATTTTTTTTATAAGAAAAGATTTTGTCAATTTGCACAGACAGTTTTGAGATTTTTTGTAACTTTTTTTTGTTTTTATTGCATTTGTGGTGGTGGTGGAGGAGCTAATCTAGAAATAATATCTATGGCAGTGTTGACAGAATTCGTAATAAATGTAGGAACCCCTGGTTTAGAGGCGAATCCTTGAATAGCTACACGCAACTCATGGAACATATTCCGAGTATATGGATTTCTTCTTGAGTTATAGCGTAAATTAAGAAAATGATAATAAATAAATGGCGTTAAAAGACTTGCTCGTCCCCTGAAAAGAAAAAACGTCTACAATTAAAATTATAAACACTAATTAATAATATTGATTTTAATTTTAAATGATATTAAATTTCCGCACACATAGAAAATTTATTTTTTAAGGGCTTAAGGTTTTCAAAGGAATTTTTGAAAATAGAAAAAAAAAAAAAAGGTTTATCTAGTATAAACTGGGAACTATTATAAAAATTATTTATTTGTAACATTATTCAAAGTGCATTCCGATTTAAGTGATTGATTCCAATTGGTTAGATGAATTTTTTAAACAAGATCAGCAAAGCAAATTATCACAATAGCTAATAAAAAACGACTCATTCAACATATTCATATAACATTTTTTGTGAGTATATTTTTGCTGGTAAACTTTAAAACTATAAGTAGGTCCGATTCAAGGCACATATTGAACATTAATAACTAATCTTTTAGAATTGGACGCTCTGTTAATTAAATATCAGCTCGAAATTTAAAAAAAATGAACTTATTTCTGTCAAAAAAAAGAAGCTACTAGTTATTAGTTTATTCTTTTTTTTTTAGAGATATGTAAAAAGGGAGGAAGTCAGCCAGTAGGGTAGACTCTATCGAAATAAAACTCCCAAAATATGAGACGCTCTGGCTTTAATTAGATAAAACCATCATAAGTCATTAGAGCTGAAATGACCAATAAAATTAAGAAACAACTTTACAAAATAAATTTAAAATAATAACTTACACTCTATGTAGGTTCAATGTATAAGACATTAAAATCCCAGATAGAGTTGTTGTATATTACAATACACAAAAATATATAGAT
>JAAAKE020107797.1:0-17224 GCA_010014785.2 Anisolabis maritima
TTTATTATATTTTCTTTTCTAAATCTTCACCCCTCCCCCCCTTTGATTTTTTATTTCGCGCTCCCTTAAGGATTTAAGAATCTTATTATTATGTTATTATTATCTAGAACATATTTACTTAAAATAAATATACAATGCAAGTTTGTGCATGGATTGGATATTACAACTAACTTCCTCATCAATAGTTACTCCCTATTTGCGTTATATTTTTAAATTTTTTAGGAACCCATTAAATTCTTATTTCCTTTTTTCCAGAGTTCGAAAAATTTTCTGTTATCATCCAACTCATTTTGTAGCCTATTATCAAACTGGTTGTTTTAATCATAATTTCAAAAATAATAAATATTGATTATCACCAGATAAAAATTATATATGTTGGTTATTATTTTCTCAATTTAATATATAAACGTATAATATTACCCGAAAAAAATTTAATAATAACACAAGGTATTAATGACCAAGTTACTTATAACATCATTTTGCTTGGTACGATATTAAGCCCAGTAAATAAACAACTTGACCTGAAAGTTTTAATACGATCACTCAATAAAGAGCACAAAAAAAAAAAAAAGTTAGGCCAATTTACTCTATACGAAAGAAAAAAATAAGAAAAAAGAAAAAAAGAATTTGGCGGATATTAAATTTCACCTTGAATTATAACCTCCCTGAGTAAGGTAAAGGGTTTGATTAAAACTGTCCATTTAGGGATTTTTGGGCGCGGCACCTAAACAATTTCCTATTTGATTGAAATAAATGATCTTACAAAGTTAAGAACAAAATGACAAATTGACAAATGATATTAATTCAAATATCATTCATCCTTTCTTTTTGAAGTATAATGATTTATTTAGCTTTTCTCTCATTATAATTAAGATTAAAAAAAAAATCAATGAAAAATTGAAATTTTGATAATAATATCAAATTAAATCATATATTAAATTTCACGATATTTTTAATATAAATTAGAAACCTGATTATCCGGGCCTCAATCATCCGGATCCTCAATTTCCGGAGACGAAAAGTATAAACTAGTAATAACTAGACACTATTTTGACAATATTTTTCAAATTTTACTAAAAAAAAAAAAAAAAAAAAAAACTACTTCTAATACATTTTCTGTTCTTTGACGAAATCTCTAAATGGAATGGTGAATGAAGCTTTTATAATTATTGTAGTATAAGTAAAATTAAAGGACTTTGTCGATCGAATGAGAGGGAGATGAACATGAAAGTAAATGACTGATATCAATTATTACTTACACACTCATCTCCAGAAAATTTTGTTAGGCAATCCAATTGGCATATGGTCAAGGGGCAGTTGAATTGCCTAACTTGTATATCAAATCTTATAGAAATTATTTCTTTAATGATTCATTTAAATTTTAAATTAAAATATATTTTAATTTTCTTATTTACTCTCTAATATAGCCATAGGTCGATTATTATCCAAATTAAAAGTTTATTAGTAGAATAAAAATTTAATTTTCCTTTATTGGATTTTATTCATATTTAATAATCATAAAATATGTTTCTAAATGAAATATTAATATAATATCAAAATTATAAATTTTAGAAACCCTTTGTAACAGTTTGTTTATTTTGTATATCGTAAAGTATACAAACACTTTTTTATTGATCTACGGTACATATTGATATAACTAGAATTCAAAGAAAAAAAAAATTCTCTTTGATCCATTTTTCATTCATCATTTTTTTTTATCTTAACTCTCTATATTTTTTGTGTCTATAAAAAACAATAATCAATAAATTCTATTTATTAATGTATTCGAATATTTCATTAATTAAATGTTGACATAAATCTTTCTTTAGATAGAAAAAATGGCATTATAAATTTCTTCAACTCTCTTAAAAAAAGGTTGATTTATAAATATTCTTTTTATTGTTCCTATAATGAAAGAGATCCGAAATGATCAATCCGAATTTGAAAATTTTTTTTTATTTCATTTTAAACTCAATTTCAGCTTCTCAGGCCATTTAAATATATACATATAATGTTATATATATACTTCATTGGAAAAATTAATACTTCCAGCAGAAGTTCAACGCTTGTATTTCTCAGAGGCCACCTATCCGAGGTGTAGCAATGCCTGGACTTGATTGTCCATCCTAATGTGTAATTTAGGAAAAATTTTTTTACATAAAAAGAAGTGTGAATAACATTTGATATGAATAAATATGGCTGGTTAATAGGACCGGTTTAGTCGAGTTTTTAGATCTCAGCCAACCTTTAGATAATCCTGCACTTCTAAAATTTTTCCAAATATTTTAGAACTCTACACCTCTAAGAAAATTTCGTTTTATTTATTATTAAAAAAATTAAAATCTTCCCTTGTTTTATTCTTCGTAATTCGGGAACGGATTTTCATGCATTTCCAACCCAGGAAATAAAGAAATAGCAGAGCAAAAAAAATTTTGAAAAAATTCAATAACATTTCATAAATAAAAACAGACCAAAGCCACTTAATTGTTTATGTAAAGTAGTTGAATTACTTATCCATGCTTTGTTTTATGTTTTTGTTTAAAAATTCTATTTATAACATAATTTTTTCAAAAAAATTTTCCGCTTTTTCTTAATTTCTGACTTGTTACATGAAAATCCTTTCTTTAGTCATAATATTTGAAAGCTTCTCACATGGACCAAATTCAGATAATTAGTTCATTTAAATAAAAATATATATGATCTATACACAATCCGTTAATCTCAAGTTTTAAGCTGGAAGGTTTAGGAATTTTTTTCAACCCTTAACGATTTTCTAACACTTTAAATCATTTATTTTCCCCGCCTGGTTCTCTCCCTCTTTCGTTCTGTCTGTATATGTAACACTTGCACTTTTAAATTCTCTTTAAATAGCCATCTAAACCATTTGCCTATATTATAACATTTTTATTAAAAACCACATTTTAATTTGGGAGGATGATTTTTTTCACAGGGTGTGAATAAAAAAGATCAATAAAGTATACTTAAAAAAATATTCGCAAATGGTTATTAGCTAATAAAGAATTCGACAGATGTTTCAGATTTAATTCTTTAATTATTAGAAATAATAAATTGAGAAAATAGTAATTCATTATTAAAAATTATTTACTAATTAATTTATTAATTATAGGAAACAAAATAGAAGTAGAGAATGTACCTAATGATATATTAAGGCCATTATTTTTAATGTATTAATTTTCCTCTTCTGAAGTAGTTACTCTTATTTCATTAACCAGGTTTCATAAGTTCGGATTTAAATAATAAATTTTATTTAAAAAAAAAGTCTTTTTTAAAGTCTTTCGACATGTAAAGTCATTTAGACTCTGTCTTAACATTAATTAATAGCCAATATAATATAAATAAATTATGGCATTCAGGACAGAAAGCGAATCACTCATCTTTGGTATGAGACTTCTACCTCTGCCCTAAAGAACAGTGCAAATATAAAAAGTAAAATGATTCCTAAAAGAAGACCGGACCTCTCCATATTTATTCTCTAATGGCAAAAACAACAAAAAATAATTTTATTAGATTATTGGAATCATCTAATGACTTGACCTCGTCCTGGAGTAGCGCTCAGAATCTTTTTAATGATCCAAGAGAAAAAGGTCTATTTCCACTCCATTAATGGTAGGACACCAATTAAAGCTGCTTAATAATTTATAAAAGTGCTTCCGATCGCGAAAGGTAAACATTTTTAATGATTCTAAATTAAATAATATATTTAGGCTATATATGTTGAGGCATTTTCGGCTATAAGAAATAAGATAATATAAGAAATCTTAAACCCACTCTAAAACATTGCCAGCAAAAATAATCTAACCAAGACCCCCGCACAGTACGAACAATGTGAGATACTCTCCCCCATCACATCGTTCTCGTTGTTTCCCCATTATACTCTGTCAGCTAGATCCTTTAGAAGCGGTTGGAACCACTTATCACCATTTTTTTACGCACCTATATCTCTACCTTTTCGAAACTATTGATAACTCGACTGTTACTATTTATTTATTACACTTTGTAGAAAAAGTTCGGGAAATCATTCCAATTTATATATGCATTTTATTTTTATTACCAACTGGGATGGGCAACCTTTTTGTAAGCATTTGCGCAATGAAAGATTTTGTGGAACTGACTTGCTATGATAACATGACATCATTTTTTTTCAATTTTTTTATATTTTATATTATATTATAAAATGTATTTATTTATTTTATGTTTTTAAAATTATCTGTACATTTTTTAAAAAGTTGAGTTTAAAATGTACTTTTTTAGGTGATTGTGTCACAGACGCTTAGAAGACCAATTGCGGATGGATTAGCCATTCATACTTTAGAGAGAAATTTTTTTTTGAATTGATAGCCTTTAGATAAATAAAATGATAATGATGATAATTTTTAAATAATTTTTTTTTTTTTGTTTATTAAAAGAAAAAAAAAATTGAGAGATATTCAATAAATAAACAAATGGCTAACAAATGGATGGGTTTTAATTAAGTATGACTTTTGTTATGCTAATTTGTTTCAATCCACTGATTTGGTTTCTATTTTATTTTTCCATTTGATATATTATATAAAACAAAATCTGATACATTAATCTTTTATAAAAGGCTTTTTTATATTTTTTACTATATTATTTTTAATTTACTTTTTCAATATATCAGTTTTTTCTAATAAAATATTTAAAGTAAAGAATAATACAAGAAATAGATCAAATCAAATTATTTTCTATAAACAGTTAATGAAAAATAGATTAGCCACTAAAATATAAAGCTTGCATATTAATAGTGGCGGGTTTAATCTATTAGAAATTTATTAATAATCACTATCAGTTAAAATTAATTGCCATTTTGGATGGAAATATATGAACAAAAATCAATAAGAATGATAATCATGAATTAATCAGATATAAATAATCAAAACAGAATAATTTTTCATTTTATAATTTAAAAAATCTAAATAAAATTTTTCTTGTTCTATCCGTCCGGATGTTTTAACTATCAGTTGACATAATTAATTTTAATGAAATTTTATGTAATTTAAGTATCGAAAAACATTTCAGAGATATGTGAAAAGGGAGGAAGTCAGCCAGGAGGGGAGCCTCTATCAAAATAAAACTCCCAAAATGTGAAACGTTTCGGCTTTAATTAGATAAAGCTTTGCGAGGCAGCTACCCTACTGGCTGACTTCCTTCCTTTTCACATATCTCTGATCTGTGTACAAACACCCATCTCATTGTATAGAAAAGCATTTCAATCTAACAGTCTTTCTCGAGTTTATTCAATTTTCTAAAAAAAAATTTTTAAACTCGTCAATCCCACGAATTTTTTACAAGAATATAGGAGAATTAATTTTCAAAGAGCAAGGAATACAAGATCAATGGGAGGATTTAGATGAATTAACATTTTTTTTTTACTCATTAATTTTAATTATTAATCAGCTGTTGGCTATCCATCATTGAACCATTCTTTTTTTAATTTTCCTTTACATATTTTTTATATATTATTCTATTATTTTTTTCAAGTGCAAATGTGAATATGTCTATTGTAGAATTTCTCAGTCCATTTTTTTTCTTTCACTTTTATTTATTTATTTTTATTAAAACATTAATTTGATCATTGCCTTTGTTCATTTATAGCAGAGGTAGGTCTAAGGGTCTCTGATTCGCTTTCTCCTAAACAATAAAATTTATTTAAATTATATTTGTTACCAATTAAATTGATTAGATATGAATGAGTTACAGTTATCATTTAAAATTGTTTAAAATTTTCGTTTAAGTCTTCTGAAAAGAAAAAAACTTTTTTTTTTGTTTTTATCAATAATTAAAGATATCCTGAATTGAAAGCAACACGGATTCAAATCCACATCATGACAAAAATCTATCCAACTTTATAAGTGACACCTCCTGGAGAATAATCCAACCCACTATGATCCCATTAAAGTTACTCTCCTAAGTAACCATAATGTCCATGCCCCAAATGACTGAAAAGAGAAAGATACTAAACTAATATTGGAACTCCTTTTATATATTAAAATATATATTCAAAAAATATATACGTCGTATATGCTGACGGCTGTCACCAGTATAAGCATAGATAAATATATACTGATTTAATTTATATTTAATTACGATTTCACTAAGTAAATACAGTCTAGTTTCTTTTTACAGAGAAACTATATTTTTAAAGCCTATATTTTTTTTAAAAAAAATCAGAGCCTCATTCAACTTTTTTTTTTTTGGAAAAGCAATGTTATTTTTAGGGGAGATGAATGATTAATATTCGAATTAGAGCGAAACTTGTATTAAGATAATTTATTTAGTAAAACTGCCATATTTTTGTATTTTCGCTAAATTTAAAACCAAGATTTTATTTTCTAAATTTCTCATATAATAAATTTTCCTCAAATCGAAAAAAGTAGTTTGTTAAACTCTGAATTAAATCGTGTAGAAAATTTCATTTAAATATGTTAATTATTATTTGATATAAAATTTAGATGAATTAGCATTTTTTTTTTACTCATTAGAGTTATCTCCCTCCACGAGGTAGGATGATGTTGAAAACGAAGACGCTTGTCTTGCAAAGTGATCGGGATTTATAACATCTCTTACCCCACAAACTTTAAAGGGTGTCGTCTAAAGAGAGTATATGGTAGATGGAAAGATCGGTTTTTATCCGAGTTTCCACCAGAGAGTGCAAAGTTCTTTGGTTGAAAAAAAAGAAGAAAGAAGAAGAAGAAGGAAAGAAAAGGGGATTTCAAGGAAAGTTCAAGTTTCCTTCGGGTTGTGGGTGGAATGGTTGAAGGGGTGCATTTAGCCCGATGGCCCACTGAGCGCATCGTCCGTGTAAATTGCAAGGTTAACCCCTCGATTTTCGAACCCTCCAACCCTCTTTTCTGAGGGTGAAATTGGATGGCAACGCTGGCAAATGGCTGCCGTTGGCGGCTTTCTAGAGGAAATGAAAACGAAGGGTGAAATTATGCCAACCAAGTGTGTGTGGATAAGAAGAGTGAGACGAGGGTTCGTTAGTACATTTTGACTCGTGTACTCCATCATAATTCCAAGAATAAACTATTTTTTTATTTTTTTTTTTTGAGGAAATTGAGTAGAGAGAAGAGAGGGGAGTTAACTAGTTGAAAATTCACAGCCAGAACACAAATTAAACGGTAATTCTTGTTACGAAAAAATACGACAGATTTACTAAAAAAATCCCTTAACTAAACAATAAATTCTTTTTCTCAGGCTATTGAAAAAACTATGGGAATTTGCAAAAAATTTATCTTTTAGTTAGACAAGAAATTTTATTTTGTCTTAATGAAGTTATAATAGAAAAGAATACTATTCACTAAAATTTCATATATGAACAAAAAATAAATATATATTTTATTAACATATATTTATATACCCATGAATTTTTATTATTATTTTTTTCTATTGAAAAGATCTATTTGGCAACTTTTAATAACAATTTATAATCGCCCCCGTCCCCTTGATTTTTTGAAGCTCTAATATTTTTTTAAATTTGAAATTTTATCTTTGAATAATATTAAAAAAATGTGTTTGGGTTTCAATAATTAGTTTTTTGAAATTTCTTTTCAAAATCCCTGCTTTTGTTATAATATTTCGCGCTCCGCTTCTCAGGTTGATAATCACTATTTTGAAGGGGAAGTTAATTATTTTATTTATTATTTTACAATGATTCTAGTTTGTTAATTCCCTTATTAGTCCAATAGTTTTCTCTAATTAACTCCATTCAGTCTGTGAACTACCAATTAAAATTAGGAGTTTCGGAGTAGAGTTATAAATCAAATAGAAGTAACGGGAAACTAGTCCTATATAATATATTTGAACATTTAATTATCATAAAAAAAAAAAAAAACTAGCAAATAATTTAAAAAATAGAGGATATAAATCATAGAAGTGTTAATTTTTAAACCAAAAACAGAGACTCTTTTTCAAATATATATATATAATAAATATAAAATATTAACCCAAGTTTGATAAAGTGTTAAGGGTATCACAAACAGACGAAAATTGAGAGGACAGTGAAAAATGACCCTCCCTTTTAGGGAGGCATATTGACAGGATAAGTTTGAAAAGAAAGAAAGAAAAAGGGCCTCCAATCACAAAAGGTGCCTATTTCTATCTAAATGAGCCAAGGCAAAATCAATTACTGATATTAGAAGATGACATTTTGACAAGTGAGGAAAATAATTATAGTGCAGGCATTTGATTGATTTGAATGAAAAGAAAAAAAAAATTCTAAAGAGATGATAAAATAATCGATTGGTATTTTGTATCGGAATACAATAAGAATTTTTATCCCCGAGGGAATCTATTAGATTAGACAATCAATTAAAATTCACATAAATAACAAAAATACCACATTTGTAAATAGTGTGAAAAAGCTTACACCCAGAGGGGGTTGTAAATAAGAAATTACAATATTTTTATTACAATTTAATTGACTTTACAGCCATTTTTTCTATGCATAGGGTATGAAATTTATTATCGATTAAGGTTTTTTCGGCATGTGAGATATGAACGGGTTTAGGATCATTTAACACGATTTTGAATTATAATTTATTATATTGGCAATGATTTGTCAATGTATGGATGACAATCTGACACGTCAGTTTTCAGATCCTAATAGTATGGCTTTGTATCAGAAGGGCTTCGAATGCTTTGTAAAAATATTCCAATTAGGAAAATTTGCCAACTAACTGCATATGAACATATAATATAAAATATGACACAAATTTTGCTCTCCCCTCTACCCCTCTATTTTACCGATTACCAACAAAACAGTCAGATAAAATTTATAATTAGGATAGTCAGAGGAAGGTTTATGGGAAATAAAATGTAAATCAATCAATTACTTTGGAAATAATCACATAACATAACATCTGTCGTTGTGATTTGCTCCTGTACTTTGGAGTTATGACCATTAATCCAGAGTTTGTGGGTTACTCTCAAAATGTCCAAATTATTTATATATATTTAAAATTATTTAGATCATGATTCTCAACATTTTTTTCGTCACAGTACACTTTTAATAGTTTTAAATTTTGGCGGCACTCACAATAAGAAAAATTTTAATTGATTGATGTTCCTTTGTAAAAATATCATACGATAATAATTTTCAATGAAATATAAATTGAACTAGCGTCTAGTAGACTAAACTAGTATATAGCTTTGTTTAGGTCCAGAACTGTAAGTCATGCGTATTGGTTCAGCCAGTCCTCGCTAGGAAGGTATAACCGATTGAACTACTTGTCTGACGTCACTTATGTATAGGGCGATACACTTCAAGAAGTGGCACAGTGTTTGAGAATCAGATTTTTATTTATTTAGATAAAAATTCATTAATTTATTTTTTTTTTATTTTGATCAAAATTATTCATATATGAACCCAAAGAACTAGTAACTAGATATAAGAAAAGGGATTAAAGGAATGGTACATAATTCCAGAATTTGATTAGAAAAACCAACTTTATTTAAAAAATTACATATTCTGGTTAAATAAAAAACAAAAAAAAAACGCATTTATTTTAAATGCACTAAAAAGCAAAAAATAACAAACAAAATTGTTGAATATTTATGACAAAAAGTTATTTTCTTCTTTTTAGTGCATTTTAAATTAAATTTTTTAAATTTTTAAAAAAATATTTAATAGTCATATTTTTTTTCAGGGGCGTTGCATCACTAAAAATTTTGATTTATAAATTTTTATTTCCCTTTAAATATTTGTAATAAAATTTTTTACAAATTAAAGTTGCTCAAAGTGATGTATAGAACAAATGTATATAAGTATTTTTTTCACTAAAATGAATAATTAAAAAGATAATTTAATTTTTTAGGTTTGACTTCAAATGAAGTACCTCTGTAAATGGGTCGATTTTTACCTTACCTCAATATAATGTATTTTCATAGGAATTGAGCATATATACAAAATTTCAGATCTTGGAAAGTGTTTTCAAATTAGATTAGATATTGATGGGACAGACAATGATGACATACAAGAGAGTTATTAAATAAAATAGTAAATAATAAATAAGTTAATAAATAAAAGCTTTTAAAAAGAGAAAAATAGCTAGGAGAGTAAATACTAATCTTAGCTCACGTAACTTGTGGTCGTCAATACATCAGTAACTCACGCATATGGCTAAGTGTATATATTCCCTATTCAGGTCATTCAGCCAATTTCGGTTGAATTAAAAGAGGGAAAAATATATATGTCTAATACATTTTTATTTATCTTTATGAAAAATATCGTGGAATAAATAGCCACCCAGGGGACAATTCTTTGTGAACAACATTACACCCTAGCGGGTCCTTTCTCTCCCTTCCCTCCCCCTTAGGCTAAGGGCGACTTTTATTGCCTTGAGTAAGTTGTAAGCTTAGAGGAAAGAGAGAGAGATTCGGTCTACTCTTTTCTCCTTCCTCAAAAGCCCTGCAACTTGACGTCTGTTTATTTACGTTGTATTTTCCCGGGGGAATAAAATGACATTATGTGGCCATCAAATGAATTTATCATTTATATTATATATAGGTATATATCGCACCCTTAAAATAATTTCGTTATAAAGCTAGCTATTTTTTTTTTTCTCAAAATTTAAATAATATTTTGAGAAAGTCTTTCTTTTTTTTATCCTTTTTATTCTAATGTTTTTCTGTATATTTTTAATTCTTCAAATATTTTTGTCTCTTTCTTTGACATATTTATAAACTCATGTGTTGGATGTAATCCGGTAAATGGAATTTTAGTGTGCTGTGTTTCAATTTCCTTCCTAGGGAAATTCAATTAACTGAAACGTTTTGAAGTCAGAATTAAAAGTTCATTTTCTTAATCCGATTGAATGAGATTATTTAGAAATTAATACTTTTAATCAAATATTTAGATAACTAACTATATTCTCCAATATTTATTCATATTGACTAAAGAAGGACTTGCATTATTAATTTCTTTATTTGGAACCGGGATAATAAATTATTGATTCCATCGAGGCCCGACGCACAACCTGAGATTTAAAAAAGGGTGAGACTTACTGTTATATCGGAAACAGAAAGAATAACAGTCTAGGCTCGGGTAACTTGTGGTCATCATCTCTCTATCTACTCAAATCCATTAGTTCTAATATAAAAAGACATCTGATCAATAAGCTATTTATCATAAGAAATCCCCCTAAAGCCGTTCGTCTATAATGAGAAGGCAGAGAGAAAGGCATTTTCTTTAATGTATGTATTTCCATATATAATTTGCAAGAAAGGACAATCCCTTATTTGATTTTATAATAATTAAATTCTTCTCCACTTTGATTGTTTTGTATCGCCTTGTGGCTGCGCACACATTAATACAAATACTCAAATACTCATACAGATTGAATCCATTTCAATCACTCAAAGCAGCCTTATTGTTTCGTCTCCTCTCTCACTCTCTCTTACACAAACAAACTTAAAGAGAGAGAGAAAGAGATCTAGTAGTCATGAAACGTCAATTGATTCCCCCTTTTCCCTTTCTTTCTTGACCAATCAAATGTCAGAAACTTTGTGACAATGTTTCTCAAGAACAAATCATAAATAATTATCATTCCTCTCTATTATTTCATGTATTTTTAGTTTTGCCCTGACCATTTCTAATTTATTCAAAACATTTATAATTCATTTCGAGATGGTAAATTATTATTAATACTTAAGTGAAGAAGAATTAAAATATTAATATAAGTATTTCATTTTTATAAATTATAAATTTTTGATAAAGTCTGGAAATATTTTATAAAATACTTCCTGCCTTAATTTTTCTTTATATAAATAAAAAATTTGGTATGAATAAGAGCACATCATACAACTTTCTCCCACCTGCTTAGGTAGATAGCTTAGTAGGTAAAAGTAATTAATGTACATAAAAAATATTTAAAAAATAAGAGATTGTCCTTTCAAGGGGATTTAAAATCAAAAACTACCTTTTACAGGGCGGTTCCATGTAGAGGTCCTCTACACTATGTATAGAGACCCTCCTCGGACTTTAATTTTAGAAAATCCAAAAAAACCAAATGAAGTTCTAAAAATTATAGAAATTCAGGGAGGAAAATAAAGAGTCATGGTTGTTGCTTTCTCCTCTCTTAGAAACAAAGAATCGAGGAAGTTGAGCCCCTAGTGATTGATCTATGGTATCATTTTTTGGCTATAGTCTTAAGTGTAGGTATAAAATTTTTGGAAATTACAGAGCGGCTTATGTATAAATACCCCTTAATTAAAAGTAATTATATACATTAAATTTTAAAAAATCATAACAATTAATTTTGCTATTTAAAAATTATAATTTCACTGAAATAGTGGGCCTCAAATACTAGATTCCTTTTATTTCATTTTATTTCTGCCCTTCCCTTTTTCAAAATATAAATTCTAGGATAGCTACTACTATATTTATGTTTTAAATTTATTTTAGCTTAACTACTCTTCTAAATTTTTATTACTACATATAATCATTATTAATCGATGTTTAATGACATCATCAACTCCGTTACATCTATCCTGACCTATTTCTTCCCAAAGCATTCCGGCATCCCTCTATCCCTTCCAGACATTTCTTCAAAAATTATCCCAGAACTTTAAAATTCAAGATCATTTTGTCTAATTTCATTAAATTTCATTTTGCTATTGGAATTATAATAAAAAGCTAATGTCCAGATGATGCATAAAGTTTTTAGAATTTTTAAAATTTTATTAATATTGCATAATATGGATTGCGAATGCATTCGCATTGGGTTATACTAGTAGAATATAAATAAAGAAACCCATTATTAAAAATATAAAGATTTTTTTTCCTCATTCATATTTTTTTTTTTAAGAACTTTTCTTCTCTCTAAGTTAATATTATTTATTTTATATATACAATATTTTATTCAATTGAAATACGTCTGCTCAGTTTATATTCATAAAATATAAATAGCTTTGAGCAAAGACATTCATGTTAGAAAATGATAAATTTATTTAAGTTGACTTGTCAGGTGGGTGAAGGGAGTGAGTGTTTTGAAAGAAGTCTCAATGGCGTTCTCTCTCTCTCTTTCCCACTTTAAGGGAAAAAAAGGGCGACAAAGCTGTTCCGGTTCGCGCTAAAGGGGGTCGCGAGTGAAACCAGAAACTGGCAAAGGAGTGAGAGAGAGAGAGAGAAGGATACGGGCGTTGGGATGCTGAGGTCCTAAAGTTTTCTTCTACTTCTTCTTCTATTCTTTAAATAGAACACAGAGTGAGGGAGAGAAAAATTTAGAAACTTTTGATAAGAGATAGAAACATTAGATCTAAGTATAGAATGTTTCAAGAATAAAATAATATCTATTTTGAAACTAGAATATTTTGTGTATAATGAATGGTAAATGTATGATATTTGTGAAATCAATAAGTCTAATTTTATATTTACCTGGAGATTTAATAATGGCAGATAGAGAGTTAGTTAGGATTTAAAAATATTTATATTTTACCATGACAACCATTTCTTTTTTGTATGGAATTTTTAAAAACATATAAAGAGTAAAATGGACCCTAATTTTGGAGCAGAAAATGTCTAGTAAATTTCAAATGAATTTGAATCAAAATTGTTAGAGAAAATTTTGAGAAAATTGAAAAAAAAAAAAATCATTACTGGAATTTTCTCAAAAATGAGACTTAACGAAATCGAATACTAGTATCAAAAATACTAAATATAATAAATTGATCAAAATCATTAGAGCTCATTTAATAATAGTAGCTAAATAGATTTCAAATTTAAAGGCTGGTAAACCATATTAGAAAATTTATCTATTTATAAAAAAAGAAATGTTTTTTTTTCCTTCATTTTTTTAGTATTCAGTCAAAAGATATGACTTTTAAGAATTTATTGAATTACCAAAATAAGGACTATTTTTCTAATAGTAAAAGAGCACTATTTTATTAAAATCGAAAATCCTTTTTTTTTCATATATATACACACCCTGCGAGTGTGTTTATAGCGGACGCCGTTTCTCACTTCCCAATCCCTCTCCTTTTTTTTTATTTTTTTATTTTTTGAAAGTCACGCCGATAAAGATGGCACTCAAAAATCATCTCTCTCCTTGTTGATATATAAACTTCTTCAGATTTTACATGATGGTTTTGCTCTTGCTTACATTTATTCGTAAAGAACAGTCTTTTGAGGGTTATCTCTTTTGGCACTGCTGCTTCATATCCCAGTTCACTGCACCGAGCTATGAAAGCCATATATTAATATAATCTAATAATAAATTAATGTTGATTTAATTAGGTAAAGGGCTTAAATTTTTAATTATTGTATTATATTTAAATTTGTTTGTAGAGGCAAATGCAGATTATATTTAAATAATCATTTCAATCAAACATAAATAAAGAGAAAAAACAATTATTAATTAATTAATTATTATTAGTTTCAAACAATAATAATTTTAAAATATATAATTGCCCTGTTCCTTGGTGCAGAGGTAGATGTCTCACCTCACGTGCCAAAGGTCAGTGGTTCTCTTCCTGTCCTAAACGCCACACAATTTATATTATATTGCCTATCAATTAATATAAATAAAAGTCGAAGTCTAAATGGCTTCAAATACCGAAAAGGCTTTATAAATGAATAATTTTCTTTATATATTAATATCATTTTCAATTTAAATAAATTTTTATTTATAAAGTTCACTTTCAGTACAATTTAAAAGTCGGATTGATACTCAAAAGGACTTATATATACAACATATATGTGTGTCAAATATGTTATATTTCAAATTTTCTATTTTTTTAATTTTGTCACTTTTTATCTTTTCCATCTATCTGCCCCTCTTCTATTCGCTCAACACAGAAATCCAAAAAAATCAGAAAATTGGTCAAGGATATTCTTCTTATAACTGAAAAAATCAAATTGTTAAGAAATAGCACTGAGTTACATTGGGTAAAAGGACATTCTTCCGACAAAAACAATGAAATTTTAAATTTCCTGGCAAAGAGAGTTAGTCTATGGTACTCCAATATCATCAAGAATTGCTTGGGAGGACAGAGCACCAATATTCAAACAAGAATTAAAAGATAAATGGATTGATATTTGGAGAGAGTCAAAAAAAGGGTTCATTTTTATATGAAATTAAAAAATATCCATCTCTACCCTCGTTTACACAATATACTGGATTAAATAGAGCCACCATAACGCTTTTTAATAGATTGAGAATTAATCATACTCGTTCTTCTTTCCATTTGTATAGAACCAATCTCTCACCGTCGCCTTTCTGTATTTGTGACCAAATATATGCAACTTAATAGAAGAATGCCGAAACTATCAAAAAACTAGATATGAAATATTAGGCGAATTTCTATCTCACTTTAGAGATCCAACAGCAGTGACCGAACTCATCCAAAAACCAAAAGAAAAATTTATTCTCCATTTATATGAATTTTGTTTGGTAAATCAAATTATTTTATGAACATTTTGTTTATTTCTTTATATGTGTATACTTTATATAATTATTATTTTACATGATATTATTTTATAATATTTGTATCAGTTTTTAATACAAGAAATGTAAAGCGTGAAAAGGTATGTATGGCCTGATGCAACCAAACCTATCTATCTATCCGATATTCAACCCTACTTGCCCTTGCCATTATTTAAAATAATTTTACATTATTTTTTCTTTAAAATTCAAAAGGATCCTCCAAAGGAGAGAATAAGAAAAGATTAATGAGTCTAATAAGGGTGAGAAGAAGAATTTTATTGTGAATGTTCCATTAATTATTTGAGTAATAATAAATGTAATCACTTTTATATCTTTCGTCTAATTAACACTCATTCAATTATAACGAAAATTAATTTTATATTTGATGTTCACTCTTTTTAACAAAAAAAAAAAAAAAAAAAAAAAAATAATCAAATATTATCCAAATAAAAATAACTATTTTAAATTTTAAAAATTGTAACAAGATAGAAAAAAATTTCTTTTATTACTTTCTCTTCCCTATATAGGAAATATATAGTAAGAAAGTTTTGCGATTGCAAAAAAACTGATGTCGATATTTCAAGGGAAATACATGTTTTGAGTCTGTGTTTCTCTCTCTCTCTCTCTGTGTGTGTGTGTGTGTGTTTGTGTCTGTGAACAAGATTTCTCAAAAAGGAAAAACATCCGAACTGTAATTCTATATTTAAGCTTGTCGCATGCACTTCGAAGCTTTTCAATAAAATCAGGGAAAGAGTACTACTAGTACTTTACTGATGTATTTTTTTAGTTTTTCCGATTTTCTCAAAATTCGCTCTAACGATTTTGATTAAAATTCTTATATCAATTACTTCTTAGATGATCATTGAAATGTATTAATTCTTATCCCTCCCAAAATTGTCTGGGCCCCACTTTACTAATGTTTAATGTAATTTTTAATTATTTAGATTTTCTCTTAAACTACTCGAACAATATTGATTAAATTGAATGTACATATAATAAATGAGATAATCTTCATAATCATTTTTGCCTTTTAAATAGTGTGGGACTCCCAATTTTGTGTTTTAAGAATACCATAGGAAAGATAGGAATACCGTTGCCATGGCAACAAAATAGAAATATGTTTAATTACTATGTTTTATAATAAACGGAATCTTGATGAACTGCAGTTATTTCTTAATGATGGCAGAAATCGTTGCTATGTTCCAAATTGACTCCAGCTATTTCGAAATTTATCTTTCAATAAGCATCCAAAGTCTATCCATTTGCCGCCACTACCTTTCTCTAGAGTCAATAAACGGAATTTAATTGCTAATTCCCTCCGCCCCATAGCTGAGAGATTAAAGATACTGCCATTGTCAATATTGATAAACTTCAAAACCAAGAGGTGTGGGTTCGGATCCCAGGCAGTCCGTAGAAAATTTATTTAAATCAATTGGTTACCAAATGATATAAATAAATATGCCTAGATTATACATGTATCGTAATATAAATTATATATTGTTTAAAGGCCTCAGTCGTCGCAGAGACTGGAAAAAATTGTTAATTTAATTAATTTAATTTAATTTTTTCTATTATTCTAATAATTGGTTAATAGGGACAAACGAAAAGTCTCTAAAAAAAAGCCGTGAACTAGCTACCAAGAGGGCCCGACGCAAAAAATCTGGTGTGAAAGCAGCACATCACACAATTTTCCTTACCTTAGGTAAGAAAGTTGTGTGATACCTAAGGTAAGGAAAATTGTGTGATATGCTGCCTTTACATTT